>MU736745.1:61163-71523 GCA_026770625.1 Nicotiana glauca | reverse complement strand
TATATATCATCAAAACAACATAAAAAATGTGATTATTTAGGGCGTGATTATAGTCAAATTCACCTATTATCAAGTTGTAACCAAGCTCTGATACCATGACAAAAACTATGAAGTAAAGAAAAAGGAACACGAGCTCAATATGAGTAACAATGACGATTCATTTCTAAGGAGAGAGAAAGAGAAAATATCGAATGTTCTAGATATGAATGAAACTACTTTCTGTGATTTTTCATTCTCATTAAAAAAAAGAAACAATACAAAGTATATATTCTATTTATAGACCTATACTATACATGTATGAATACATCTTGAGAATACAAAGAAATGAATACAAAAGAGTATAAATAATCTCAACAATAATAACTAAAATTCAGTTATCTTAATATGACAGAAGATAATTTTGTGACTTTATTATTATAATCGATAAAGTTTAGCCAATTAAAGGTGAGAAATTGAATAGCTTTTATTATGCATGTATATTTATGTTTAGATGAGGCAAGGTATGGAAATGTGGATATTTGATCTTCTAAAAGTGAAAACCTTGTTGCTAAAATCTAAAAAAATTATGACAACATTAATCTTTTTGTTTCCTAATGAAAAAATTTGATATGACAATTGGATTTGGACGTGTGAAGTATAGTCACTAAAAGGGAAAAATAGTTAATGGACTTTTCAACGTTGGCGTGCACTTGTTGCAACTTGCAAAGTGCCATATTGGAAAGTTTCATACACTTTGATAGTGATTTTGTGATATATTAGAAAGTATATATTGATAATATATGTATTTTTATAGCAAGTATAGTTGATAATTAAGAAAACATGGCAAATAATTTTTTATAAAATATAAAATCACATTATGTAAGATTTCTTTTGATTAGTCGTGTACATAAGCAGGGCAGCTCTAGTGTAAAGGTTTCACCAAAAAAAAAAAAAAAAAGCTCTAGTGTAAAGGTAACAGATTCATCATGAATTTAGTAATTTTTGCATAAACTATATATTTGTATAAAAAAGTTTATTAAAGGTACAAGAATTTTAATTATACACTTAAAATTTTGAATGCGCCTCGGTAAATAAGTTTAACTCTTTAAAAGTTTATTCACCTGGATAATGCTCTGCCTCTTCAATTTTCGGTTGATTATAGGGTAGAACGTTGTCTATAGGCGGTAAAATAGCATTAGTGACTGTTGTTCATAAGTTATTTGATCCTCTAAAAAATATTTTTATTAAAAAATCATTTTAAATTGAGAAATGAAAAATTGATTTACAATCTCAGAAACCATAAAAATAATATGACAATTTTAATGATAAACATTTAAAACCACAAATAAAAGTAAGAATCCTATGCTAGTCTAGGCCACAGAAAAGAAAAATCAAGTGATTAATCATATTTATGTAATATAAACCAATCGTTTCCTTGAAAAAGGTGAATATGGCCAAATGTGGAAATTGCACCCTGAAGTGCCAATTAAGCAAGATATATTCAGAATCACTTAAAGGGCCAAAACGTATATATACACACACACGTTATGGTCAGGAGAGCCTTGACGTAATTGATAAAGTTGTTGTCGTGTGATCAGGATGTCTCATGGGCAGAGGCGTATCCACGTTGATGAGTATGGATTCATGTGAACCCATATTCCTCTCCCTAAATCAATGTGTAACAATGCTATATTTCTTCAAAATTACTTAAATATGTGTGTGCGAACTCATGCTCAACGACTCCTATGGTGTAATTATTATTAGGTGCACCTATGCAAGTGAAAGTGGAAGTTCAAATCTCACCTGAATGGTATTGATTTCGGCAAGGAGTGTAGATATATATGTGAAAATTACGAAAATTTCAAAAAGAATATAATTTTGAACCCTATAATTTCAAAAGTATAGTGGGTTCATGGTAAGAGACTAAAGTAAAACCCGCCAAATGTAATTCTAGATATACTTCTTCACAACAGTGCACCCATTCTATTGAAATTCTATATCCGCCTTCGCTCATGGTTTCGAACCATGGAAATAGCCGCCCTTGTGGTCTGACCCTTCCGGGCAACCGGTAAAGTTGCTGTCATGTGACCAGGAGGTCTCGGGTTCGCGCTGCGAAAACAGCCTCTTGCAGAAATGTAGGGTAAAACTGCGTACAATAGACCATTGTGGTATGAACCTTCCCAGCCACTGGTAAAGTTGTTGTCATGTGACCACGAAGTCACGTGTTCGAACCGTGGAAATAGCCTATTGCATACAATAGACCCTTGTGGTCTGACCCTCCCTAGTTAAGTTGTTTTCATGTGTTCGGGAAGTCACATATTCGAGCTACAAAAATAGCCTAATGTAGAGATGCATGGTAAGTCTGCTTACAATAGATCCTCATGATCCAGTCCTTCCCCGAACCCCGCACGTAGCGAGACTTTAGGGCACCAGACTAGGGGTGTGCATCGGTCGGTTCGGTTCGGTTATGAATATTATCGGTCTAGCATATTGGTTATCGGTTTATCAAATTTGTAAACCGATAACCGAACCGATAAGATATCGGTTATCGGTTAATAGGTTATCGATCATTATCGGTTCTGTTTTTGATTTACCCGATAAGATAACTTAATCTAGAGTTAAGCAAAAAAAAAAAAAGACAATTCACTGGAGTTAAACAAAAAAGAGAATAATTCACATATACTATACTAAAGACTTGCGCTAGGAGTAACTAGTAAGGTCTATGAAGAATGAAGATGAAGCAACTGAAGAGTGGGGTTAAGAAACAAATGGAGAGTATGAACTGAAGCCACTAGCATTTGTATTTACTTAAGGGTAAAGCTATAATTTTATTAATTCTTATTGGGTTATCGGTTAACCCATTAACAAAATTGACAAATCGAGGCCCGAACCGATAATCCAATAGTAAAAAAATTTTAAACCGTTACCGAACCGTTAACCCAATAACCCGATATCGATAACTCAATAAACAATTAACGATTCGGGTTATCGATTTTATCCGATATATGCCCGGCCCTACACCAGACTGTCATTTTTAACTACATCATGGTCCCTCAAATTGCCATTTTTAACTACATTATGGTCCCACAAATTGCTTAAAAAAATTAGCTTAATCCTTGTGATATCTAATTATGGATATTATTAGATTTTTATATTATTGGCCATTTACTACTGATTACACTTAGCAGCCATTTACTACAACTTTCTCTAATTTACTTTAGGATTTTGCCTAGTATCGGATCTGTCGGTATCTTATTATAATCTTAAAGTAAAAAGAAGCTTCACCTATAATATTTTAATTTCTCTTTCTTTTCTTCCCAATTAGTGGACAAACAAAAGCAATAAAGTCAGTTACTCTCATAATTTCATTTTATGGTATATCAATATTAACTCGTAATAATGACATATTTTATATTTAAAAAAATTACTTTAAATATTTTATTATATTATTAATAATATATTTTTATATTCGTACAAATTTAATAGTAGTAATATATTTTGATATTACAAGTTTCTAATATTTTTTTTCTAAAAAATTATGCGTCCGGTCAAATAATATCACAGAAAAAGTAGAAAGGAATGTATATTATTTTGCTAAAGTAAATAAAAAAGATATTATATAAAATTTTAAAATGTGGTGGACTTCTGTTACATGCAAGATATAGAGAGAGAAACAGAGAATATATATATAGAGAGAGAACTACTGTGTGTGTGTGTGTGTGAATTTGCCAAGAACACCATTATACTCACATTAGATCTGCTCTATTTTCTCCTCTCAATACATTCTTGATTCTTTTCATCACAATTCAATCGCAAAAAACTCTGAACCACTGTGTGCGTGCGTAAATTGCTCTGTTTTAACTCATTTCTATTGACATTCATCCACTGTGTCAACTCAGTGCCACGCGTCACTTTCTCACTCTTTTAGCTCAATTCTTATGCTCTAAACTAAAAAACACGAATTGGGTATTATTTATTTTATTGAAATTGCTGTTTTTTTAGCTTCATGGTAGTTTTCCGGCCGTGTCCGCCGGAGCTCCGGTGAGCTCCGGCGAAAACTGTGAAAAGGGTGTGTTATAAATGAGGTAAAGTGAGCGGTAAAAGTGTAAAAATGTTCAAGTCGGCGCGGTGGAGGAGTGAGAAGAACAAGATCAAAGTTGTGTTCAAGTTGCAGTTTCATGCAACTCAGGTAAGATTTTTACTGCATGGTAAAAATTTCAGTCAAAGATTGAATTTTTACTGTTCTGGGTAGCTTTTTCGTTGAAATTTTCTGCCAAAAGATTGAATTTTTACTGTTTTTAATTGCTTCTTGATAGTTTATAGCAATCTGAATTGGATGATTTGATTGACTAAGCAGTAGAAAATAATTAACCCTTGAAAAAGATTGAATTTTTTTGTCTGCGGTGTGAACTTTAGATTCATGGATGAAAGAATTAATGTTTCCACTGAACTTATTGTCGTATACCATAGTTTGAACTGGAAGACAAATTATTTAGTAAAAGGGCAGCTCGGTGCACGGTGCACAAAGTATCCCGCGCTTACACAAGGTCCGGAGAAGGACGGCATCCCAAGATGTCCTTGGGTGTAATATAGGCAGCCAGCCTATCCAGCAAGAATCATTGGCTGATTTCACGACTCAAACCCATGACCTATAGGCTACACGGAGCCAACTTGACCGTCGCCCCAAGGCTCCATTTTTCAACACAAATTATTTAGTATTAGAATGAAATAGGCTCGAATAAAGTGGAACAGATATTGAGGATTCATATAGTCGACCCAACTAATCTGGAATTGACACTTAGTTGATGAATTGATTGATTGATCCCTTTACATTTTCATGGCAAAAAAGCTGTTTTTTGTATCCATTTTCCTTTGATTTGTTTCACTTCAAATCAGACACTTTTTTCGAGGCAACTGATAAAAAGCTTGTTGTATATGAGAAGAGCATTGTCTACTAACCCAAAAGTCAGCAATCATTGTAACAGTCCGAGGCCTCCAGAAAGAAGGCGTTCTTTTGCATTGCATTTCTTCATGTCTTGGTTCGCGGTCATTCTGAATAAGTCCAATAGTTGATCGAGAAAGTACCCCCCCAAAGGTGCTCATTGAGTCGGTCCCCGGTGGCTAAAATCATCTCAAAGCTGAAGTGAAGTGAGGATAATCACGCGTCAAGCCTTCTTCTGTTTTTCGTTCTTCTTTCTTTTCTTATCAAGTTTCTAACCAGAAGGGTCAAGGGCGGAGTCGGGATTTGAAGCTCATGAGTTCTGGGTTGTAATCTTTTTAAGTTATCGAGTTCTAAATAAGTGATTTGTACATTTTTAATGAATTTCTTTAGAGAAATATAGATTTTGGACTAAAGTTACTGGTTGGGCTGGACCTGTAACCGGCATGCTAGCTCCTACCCTGGGAACGGTGGCTGGAAAGTTGACATCCATTCAAAGCATAATGTATTAATTTGTTTATGTGTCATAGGTAGCGGGGGATGCGTTGATGATATCTGTAGTCCCTGCTGATGTGGGGAAGCCGACATTAAAACTAGAGAAGGCGATAGTTCGTGATGGGAGCTGTTACTGGGATAAAGCAGTTTTTGAAACTGTGAAGTTGATTCAAGAACCGAAGTCAGGCAAGATTCACGAAAAGATCTATTACTTTATCCTGGGAACCGTAAGTTTGCATTTCATGTCTCAACTGTTTATGCTACATTGATTTGTTATCAAGTGGCTTACATTTTTTTTTCCCATGTATACATTGTAGGGTAGTTCCAAAGTTGGAGTTGTCGGAGAAGCTTCAATTGATTTCTCGAATTTTGCAGAGGCATCTAAGCTCTCTTCCGTTGCTCTTCCGCTCAAAAATTCAAAATCAGGAGCTGTATTGCATGTAAGTCTCTCAGTTATTCGTGCAAGAATACAACATAGTATTGCTATTTGCAAGATTTTCCGATTTAATTGGACTTTAATTTGTGTCATTGTCGATAGGTTTCAATACAGAGGATTCAAGATTCTTCTGATCAAAGGTGGTTTCCCATTTCCCAATAGCTTTCTTGTTTTTCTTCTGACCTTTTGGTTCTCGCATGCTAGTTGAAATGTTAAATCTTGTGCTGAATTTAAACTAATTTTTATCTTTTCGGTGCTTTTACAGTGTTGTTGAAGAATTCGAAAATGCAAAACGAAATTCGGACAATAGGATCTTGAGGACGCAACCAAGCAACGATGATGTAGAAGCTACCCTTAACGCCAATTCTACAGAGGTGAGATATAAAGACTTCTGTCTGATTATAAGAAATTGAAGATACAAGGATCGGTCCTCGGGCATAGGATGCTATTTATTATTCTTCCACTTTGATTGATAAGATCGCTTCATTCTTGTCCGTGCATGGATTTCATAGGATGGTATCAACAAGCCTATTTTGCACAATGGTCTACTGAATGGCAACCGCCGGGCATCAGGTGAATCAGATATTACCATGTCCAGTTCTGGGAGCAGCTCGGGATTTGATACCCCTCGGCAAATCAGAATGAGAAACAACAGTGGCCATCAGGATCACATAAACTTCCCTTCGTCTCCGAATCTTGCTTTGGTTCCGCAGAACCCCAGTGCCGATGTCTCTACAGCAGTTTACGAAGAAAATCAGCAATTGGATTGGTTGGCGGGTTCTGCTCTTGAAGTAAGTACAGATGGTTCTTCAAGCACTCCAAGAGAAGCTCTTCAGAGATTAGCATCGCAAGGGGTGTCGGATGTTGTTATTGCAAAGCTACAATCCGAGCTCGCAGCTTTTGCTAGGCAGGTAGATGTGTCAGACTTGGAACTTCAAACTCTTCGTAAGCAAATAGTCAAGGAGTGCAAAAGAGGGCAAGATCTCTCGAAAGAGGTTGCGAGCCTGAAAAAAGAACGAGACGCTCTTAAGGAAGAATGTGATAAACTTAAAGCCTCGCAAAGACGTTTAGACGAGGCGAAATCCAAAGACAAGTTGCTCTATGAAAGAGGGGATCTTCAAACTCTTGTTAGTGAACTTAGGCAAGAATTGACTTATCAAAAGGACCTTAATGCAAATCTGGAAATACAACTTCAAAAGACGCAAGAATCAAATTCGGAACTAATTCTTGCTGTGCGTGACCTAGATGAAATGTTAGAGCAGAAAAACAAAGAAAATGTTAGTCATTCCAACAAATCAACGACATCTGTTGACGCTGAAAGATTTCCGGATGTTATCTCCAAGCATGAAATGACAGATGAAGATGACGAAGAGCAAAAAGCGCTAGAGCAGCTCGTGAGGGAGCACAGCGACGTCAAGGACACATATATGCTGGAGCAAAAGATCACGGACCTGCACGGTGAAATCGAGATATACAGGAGAGAAAGAGATGACTTAGAGATGCAGATGGAGCAACTTGCCCTTGACAATGAGATACTGAAGCAAGAAAACCACGACATGTTATACAAACTTGAGCAAAGCGAAATTCAGGAACAACTAAAAATGCAATATGAATGTGCAACTTCTTATGCAACTGTAAGTGAACTTGAAGCGCAGATAGTGAGTTTGGAGAATGAGCTGAAGAATCAATCTAAAGAATTCTCTGATTCATTGGCTACTATAAGTGAGCTCGAAGCTCAAGTCAGTAACCTGGAGCAAGATCTAGAACAGCAAGCTCAAGGATTTGAAGCTGATCTCGATACCCTTACTCGTGACAAAATCGAACAAGAGCAGAGAGCAATAAGAGCTGAAGAAGCCTTGAGGAAGACAAGACGGAAAAATGTTATTACAGCAGAGCGGCTCCAGGAGGAACTTAAAGGGCTATCCATGCAAATGGAATGCTCACTCAAAGCGAGTGAAAAGTTGGCTACTAAAGCATTAAACGAAGCTAATGAGCTCAGTCTACAGAAAATGCAACTGGAAAAGATGCTTCAAACATCATTCGAGGAGCTCCAATCAATCAAATCGCATTACAAAGCAAAGGTGTTTGAGCTTTCTAGCCACGTAAATAATATGTCGGATCAAATGGAAAAGTTGCAGTCAGAAATTAAAGAAAAATCCGTGCGCCTCGGAAAACAAGAAGAGCTGGCTAAAGAAACTGAGCAGCACCTGTCACAGAAAATCATATCTCTTAAAGCGGAGATTGAAAATCTATTGACAGAAAAGATTATCCTTTCTCAGCATGAAGAACATAAGAACACTCTGGCGAATGAGCTGGAAAAGACGAGGAAATCGATTGAGGACATGCAATTGGTTATAGAAAAAGGTCACAGTGAAAGAAGAGAACTGGAAACTAGGCTAGCTTTAGTGGAAAAAGAAGCTCTGGAGTCTGCGACGGAATTAAACACTACGAGGTCTCTTATGGATGAGAAGGACACATTAATTACGGAACTACATTTGGAAGTGGATATCCTTATATCTGAATGCAAAGAAATGAAGAGCTCTTTGTTTGAGAATGAATTGGAGAAAGAAATTTTGAGAAAGCAGGTATCCGAGTTAAAAGATGATCTGATAGAGAAAGAGAATGCATTGGATAGTTTGGACGAAAAGCTCGAAGATGCAAATGATCAAGTTGCAAGTCTAAAAGAGATAATAAAGTTACTTGAGGTAATATTCACCTTTATTTGATCTACCTAAATGTAGTTGTAAATCGTAGGAGTGTGATCAATCTTAGTTTTTGTTCTATCATCACAGGGTCAGATCAAGCTGAAGGAAAATGCACTTGATAACTTAACGAATTCATTTATGGAGGAGGAGAAAGATTTTCAAGACAAAGTCGAAGAATTAGAAAGAAGGTTAGAAGAACTCCGACGAAGCACGGAAAGGCTCCGGGAACAAAAGTCCGAACAGGTTAGCAGCAAAAAACTTATCTTCTAAGTTGGAGTTGGCACGACAATTACTTAATTCTCATTTGTAAATATTAGATAGTTTGCCTTATTTGAAGACATAATATAGTGTTATTTAATTTTACTCTTGCTCTTTCTATTCCACTTTATATGGCGTTCTTTTCTTTTTATTCTGTTCGAAAAAGAATGACACTTTTCTATTTCTGAAAATTCTTAACTTTTAACCTTCCAGTATACCCTTTAGGGGTCGTTTGGTACATGGGATAAGGATTATAATCACGGGATAGAATTTGGGATTAAAGTTATCCCATGTTTGGTTTGGGGTATTTGCTAATATCGCGACAATTTTTACACAAAAATGGTGGGATCAATTATCCCATATGGAAAAGGCCTAAAATGCCACTCAACTTTCAGAAATGGTCTATCCATGACATCCGTTAAAAAAAATGCTTATTTCATGCCACTGTCATTACACATTTGGCCCATCCATGCCATTATTGACTAACGACTCAATTTTTATTTGGCCCATCCATGCCACTGCCGTTAGTCAATAATGACATGGATGGACCAAATGTGTAGCGGGAGTGACATGAAATGAACATTTTTTTAACGGATGACATGGATAGACCATTTCTGAAAGTTGAGTGGCATTTTTAGGCCTTTTTCGTATCCCATATGTGGGATAACTAATCTCATGGGATATCCCACAATTGTACCAAACGACCCTTTAATGAACTGCTTTTGTAACTGGAAATATCATGACATGTGTAAGACCACAAATCCTAAAGGTACTTTTGTATGTGCTACAAGTCAGTCCTCTATCTTAAAACGCTGTACCTAGTCAAACACTGTGCTATAAAATGTAAACTCTGTACCTGGTCAAACACCGCGATATAAAGTGAAACGGAAGATCATTTAAAAAGTATCTGAAAGCTGATACTTTGGTATAGGTGGCTACAGAAGATCTAAATCGTGCGACTACAACATGCGCAGAATATGAAAATCCCAATCAAGCATCGTCTAAGGAGAGGTATGAATCTCGTGTTCATATTCTTAAAATAATTTTGTATCACTATCGAGTCAACTTGAACATGTATATCTTATAACCCAGTTTGAGGGGCGGTCCATTATTTTGTCTATACGTACATTTTCCCAAATAAACTGAGTCCAAGACTAATTATTATAGATGCCTCTTCACTGTAATTGTCTTCTCTTCGACGTTCCTAATTGACAATGCCCATATAACTAAATGCAGCAGCAACAGCTGTTCGTCAGACAAGGAAATGGAAAACGCAGCATCTAATACAGGAAATCTTGAAGAACTATCAGAAGAAATGGAACTATTGAGGGAGAGGAACAAGTTAATGGAATTTGAACTGAAGGAAATGCAAGGAAGATATTCAGAATTAAGCCTCAAATTTGCAGAGGTAGAAGGAGAAAGACAGAAGCTTGTAATGAGAATGCGAAACATTAAGAGCGCGAAAAAGAGCTCATAAAACACTCCCATGCAAACCAGATACAAGTATAGGTAACAAAAATAAATGTAAATTAGTGAGATAAGTTTTTC
>MU736745.1:0-60040 GCA_026770625.1 Nicotiana glauca | reverse complement strand
AAAAAAAATTAAATTTAATTTTTTTTTTTACAATTACGCTATCAGTATAATTTAACTTGTTATAACAAGTTGTTGCCTCATATTGTTCAGATACTCTCAGTGTACGAAAGTTAGACTCTTTATTTAATTATTTGCTTGTTTAAAGTCACCCTCCAAAATAACATTATTACGAATTTACACTGTCAGCGTAATTTAACTTGTTAAAACAGGTTGTTCTCTCTTGTTCAGATATTGTCAGTGTATGGAAATTAGACTCGTTATTTAAATATTTAATTCTTGAAATTCACCCTCCAAAATAACTTTATTACGAATTTATGTTGTCAATGTAATTTAACTTGTTATAGCCGGTTGTTGTGTCTTGTTGTTCGGATACTCTCTGTGTATGAAAGTTAGACTCCTTATTTAATTATTTGCTTCTTAAGAGTCACCCTCCGGCCTCCATAATAACATTAGTATGAATTTACATTGTCAGTGTAATTTAACTTGTTATAGCAGGTTGTTGTGTCTGATTTTTTTAGATACTCTTATGGAAGTTAGACTCTTTATTTGAAACTTATGGGTTTAGAATTCTAATCTCTTTAAGTTATTGGTTTTGAAATTAATAATTAATGCATATTTAATAAATTTCTAATCTTTTTAAGTTACTGATTTCGAAATTAATAGTTAATGCGTATTAAATAAATTTCTTAAGACAAATATAAGGTTCGACCAACCCGTAGTTGATGCGCTAGCTCCGTCCCTGTGAGGAAGGATATCATCCCAAGGAGTATAATGTATACCGTTTATTTTAATGCAATCATTAGCGACCGATTCCAATGTTAGCTCGAACTCAGAAGTCAATGGCTGAAGACTAAACAAGACATCCAATGAGCTGTAAAAGATTAATAAACTATTAAATGAACATAATAAACTCCAACATCAGATTCAGCTTTGACAAAAATATTACTTGACTTTTTCTGTCTTTTTAATGTTTTCGTTGACTAAATCACTCGTTGCATGTACTGATCCAAAATAGCAAATACTAATGAATAGTTGAAGTGAGGGAATGTTGATCCGAACATCACTGTAATCAATATCGCGGATCTAGGATTTGAGCGCAGAGGGTGCACCACCATCTGTAAAATAAGCTATGTCCTGAGTCGACTTATTCCAAGAATTTTGCCGAAGTGAATATTAAAGGCACAAGAGTTTGCATTGTTTCTAATCGTGGAGACCGGATATAAGTTGGGTTTTTGGCTTTTGAGTGAGAGATTTGTAAAAGAAAAACGGAAAAGGCCTAAAAATGTCACTCAACTTTCAGAAATGGTCTATCCATGCCATCCATTAAAAAATGCTCATTTCATGCCACTGCCGTTAAAGAAATGACCCATCCATGCCATTATTGACTAACGACTCAATTTTTATTTGACCCATCCATGCCACTGTCGTTATTCAATAATGGCATGGATGGGTCATTTCTTTAACGACAGTGGCATGAAATGAACATTTTTTTAACGGATGGCATGGATAGACCATTTCTGAAAGTTGAGTGGCATTTTTAGGCCTTTTCCGAAAGAAAAATAAAGTGGTGTGCCTCATTAACGTATAACGCATGTAATATAAAATGGTGCTTAATTTTTTTATGCACCTATTTTGGTCCCTCGAGTCCAAATAATTATTACTTAGGTTCCGGACTAATTTCAGTACTATTATTAAATTAATATTGAATTCATAAAAGATAAAAGAAAAAGTGAATGAAGTTAACTACCAAGTTACAAAGAACTATACTATTATTGAATTCAAAAAGGAAAAAAGAGAAACAAAAAAATTTAATAACTTCGCTGCTGTTGGGTATTGACCCCTGGACTACTAGGCACGGTAAGAGTTTGAACGGAAGACTCAACCAACACAACTGCTCATCTTTTGTTAACGAGGAGGCACATCTAATTTATTTAAGGGTTCCCGGATGTATATGCAGACATATATACACAACTTGTGTCGAGACTATCGGATGCCGGTGACCCATCTACACATGAGGTGGGGTCGGAAAATGGTTATATCTTTTACGTAAAACTTATAAAATTAAAAGTCTGATAGGGTGTTAATTGAGCAGTCCGCTCATATGCCCCGCGACCTTTATATTCAGTCCGCCTCTGACAGCAAGCGAATACACATAGCACATCTATAATATATTTTCATGTTACGTGTTTGATATCAAGCTGATAATAGAGACAACTAATACACGTGGTTTTGTTCCTAATGAATGCTGCCTTCAGTTCCAAAAACCTACTCTATCACAAGATGTTCTAATCAGTTGTTTTTTTTTTCTTCTAATTATTATTTTATTGTTTGGCTTTTAATTTTTTCCGTATGAGCTATATGTCATGATTTCGAGCTACATAATCAGTTACTGATGTTTATATTAGAATAGGCTGTCTATATCAAACTTCCTTGAAATACGATCCTTTTTCGAATCCTATATAAATACAAAATACTTTATGAACCAGAGTGCCTTTTGGCGCTAACTAAATATGGTATCATCACAATTATGAAATGCATGAATTGTGACTTCGTGAGACAATTTAATCAAGTAGAGATGTGAGTTTACAGCCCAACTACCATAACATTAAATGTAGATACTTGGACAAATTAATACACTTAGATTTTACAAGCATAAGCCCTTGAATTAACGTTTTGGAAAGGAGAATACTTTGTTTAGATTTAGAATAGTACAGAGATTGTCGCACTCATTATTTTTAATCAAATATAGGTCACGAGTTCGAACTATGGAAGTAGTCATTACTTGCATTAAGATATGCTATCTATGTCACATTCCTAGGGGTAGAGCTGTCACGACCCCAACCCCATCGTGATGGCGCCCAACATCATGCTAGGCAAGTCCGACCAATTCAACACTCAATCCCTTCTTATTAAAAATTCAATGCCGACTAACATAATTTAATTACCAAACTGATGTGAATAGAAGTCTGAAATAAAGACGAAATGTGCGGAAACCATAATAATAATCTCTACAAAAGCCCACCGATCCGGTGTCACGAGTCAAAGCCTCTAGTACAAGAGTCCAATAGTCTGATACAAAAACAGTCTAAAAATACGGAAAAGTAAAGAAAGATAGAGGGACAAATTGGGTCTGTGGACGCCATGCAGCTACCTCGGTAACTCCGGTGAAATCTGAACTGCAGAATAGCTCGAACTACGCGTCAGGAACACCTGGATCTGCACACACGGTGTAGGGAGTAATGTGAGTACTCCGATCCAGTGAGTAATAAAATAACTTTATTGCAAATTTTAGTTCTCTAGTTATGAAATCATGTAAAAGCACTAAGCAGTTCTATACCAAAGCAGTAAGAACATTCAAACAACAAATAATGAGAAAAAGTCAGGAAAAATCCCTTAAAACCAGTACTCAACTCATATACACTTCACAATAACCGAATTCATAATTATATCGCTGCGGCATGCAGCCCGATCAGTATATTGCTGTGGCGCACAACTCGATCCATAATAATAGTCGACTGCGCTCACTAGGGGTGTACAGACTTCGGAGGGGCTCCTACAGCCCAAGCGCTATATTGCTGTGGCGCGCAGCCCGATCCATATATATAAATATATACTTGCTGTGGCGTGCACCCCGATCCATATAAATGTATTGCTACGGCGTGCAGCCCGATCCATAACGTATAAAACATCCTCACTATTGGGTTCTCAACCCCTCTCAGTTAATATAAACATAGCCTCTCGGGCGTACTAATATAAGATGGGGATCTCATCCCACATATTACCTTCGTATCAGATTAGTAATTTCAAAAGCCAATTCATATTATATTAATCAGTTAGAAACATGACTGAGGGTATGATTTTTAATAAGTAAAGTGAGGTCAATCAGTAACAATGCCCCTAAGGGTTCTACAGGTCGGCACAAGGCGCCAAACATGGCAACTAGCCCAAATCATAATGATAATAGTTAAATCTTAGTTAAAATGCAGTAGAATCATCAATCGGGATGGACCAAGTCCCAATCCCCAGTAGTAATAGAACCCACGCTCATCATACAGTGTGTGTCTCACCTCAACATAGCACTACGTTGTGCAAATCTGGGGTTTCACACCCGAGCCCCGGGCCCACTTATCGAATCTTAGAAATTTTTACATCAACAGGTTTCTTATCTTGCCACGAGTCCATACATATCAAGAACTCTCAAATCCGAGCTCAAATGGCCCTTCAAATCCCAATTTAAAATTTCAAAAACTCAAGCCCTAGTTCTTCCCATTTTAGCCAAGTTTCCATGAATTTCAAGGTTAATTTCACATAATAATCGTATTTTTAGTTCATAGGACTCACCTCCAATCAATCCCAGTTGAAACCCTCTTCAAGTTTTCCCAAAAAGCTCTTAAAACGATCAACAATGGAGGAAAATATGACTTAGCTCGCGGAGGAAATGTTATTAAAAACCCTTCTGCCTGCTGACATTTTACTCTATGCGAACGCGAGGGCCCACTCGCGTTCGCGATGAAAAAACTTTTCCACTGACCAATTTACCCTTCGCGAATGCGGTATCCACCACGCGAACGCGAAGCCCTGGGTCCCTAAACCTACGCAAACGCGTCCCTCAACTGCGATCGCGAAGAACAACTCATCACTGGTCCCCAACCCTTATACGCGAACGCGAAGACCTTCATGCGAACACGATGCCTGATCTCCTAACCTTCCGCGATCGTGAGACCTCAAACGCGAATGCGAAGGCCTAAATTCCTGGCCCTCAAATTCCTTCTACGCGTTCGCGACTCACCCTACGCGAACACGAAGGGTTAAATCTCTGCAACACTGAACTGAAAAACCTGCAACTCCCAATGCCAAAATTGGTCCGATTGGCCATCCGAAATACACCCAAGGCCCCCGGGACCTCAATCGAAAGCACCAACACATCCTAAAACATCACCCAAACTTGTTCCAATCCTCAAAGCACCTCAAACATAACCAAAACCATCAATTCTCATCGAATTCAAGTCTAAGTTTTTTAAAAACTTTCGAAATACGCATTCGATCAAAAACTAAACCAAATAACCTCCGAATGACCTAAAATTTTACACACACATCCCAAATCACTTAACGAAGCTACAGAAACTCTCGAAATTCTATATCGACCCTCGAATAAAAATTTCACCTATCAACCGAAATTCGCCAAAATACTAATTTTTCCAGTTCAAGCCTAATTCTATACCGAACCTCCAAAATTACTTCCGACCACACTCCTAAGTCACAAATCATCTCCCGAAGCTAATCGAATCACCGGAAATCATATCCGAGCCCTCTAACTCATAAGTCAACATCCGGTTGACTTTTTCAAACTAAGCTTTCCTTAAAGAGATTAAGTGTCTCATTTCCTTCTAAAATCAATCGAAACCAACTCGTTCACACAAGAGACTGATAATGAAGCATAAAGAAGTAGAAAATAGGAAAAACGGAGTGGTGACTCATGAGATGACGGGTCAGATCGTCACATCCTCCCCAACTTAAACAAACGCTCGTCCTCGAGCGAGTCGAGAAACATACCTGAAGCCTCAAATAGGTGAGGGTATCTGCTCCGCATCTCCCGCTCGATCTCCTAGGTAGCCTCCTCCTCGGGCCGACCTCTCCATTGCACCTTCACCGAAGCAACATCCTTTAACCTCAACTTTCGAACCTGACGATCCAAAATGGTTGTTGGCTCTACATAATAAGTCAAATCACCCTCCAACCGAACCGTACGGAAGCCCAAAACATGGGACGGGTCTCCAATATACTTCTGGAGCATAGAAACATGAAAAACTGGATGCACGCTCGAGAAGCTGGGTGGCAAGGCAAGCTCATAAGCCACCTCCCCAATCCTCCTAAGTACCTCAAAAGCCCAATAAATCACGGACTCAATTTCCCTTTCTTTTCGAATCTCATAACACCCTTTGTGGGTGAAACCTTCAACAGGACCTTCTCACCAACCATGTAGGATACATCTCGAACCTTCCTGTCCGTATAACTCTTCTATTGTGACAGTGTTGTACAGAGTCTCTCCTGAATCACCTTCACCTTCTCTAATGCATCCTGGACCAGATCTGTCCCCAATAGTCTAGCCTCACCGGGCTCGAACCAACCAACTGGAGATCTACATCGCCTCCCATATAAAGCCTTATACGGAGCCATCTGAATGCTCGACTGGTAGCTGTTGTTGTAGTCAAACTCTGCAAGCGGTAGAAACCGATCCCATGACCCTCCAAAGTCAATAACGTAGGCGCGTAGCATATCCTCTAGTATCTGAAGGTACGCTCGGACTGCCCGTCCTTCTGAGGGTGAAAGGCTGTGCTCAACTATACCTGAGTACCCAACTCTCGCTGAATAGTCTGCCAAAACTGTGAAGTAAACTGAGTGCCCCGATTTGATATAATGGAGACTGGGACACCATGCAGCCGAACCACCTCCCGAATATAAATCTCTACCAGCTGCTCTGAAGAATAAGTAGTACAAACAGGAAAGAAGTGTGCGGACTTGGTCAGCCTGTCTACAATCACCCAAATAGCATCAAATTTCTTCAAAGTTCGTGGGAGTCTGGTAACGAAATCCATAGTGATCCTCTCCCAATTCCACTTAGGAATAATTATCTGCTGATGCAAGCCTCCCGGTCTCTGATGCTGACAATTCAGACACCGAGCTACAAACTCCACAATACCTCTCTTCATCCTCCACCACCAGTTGTGCTGTCTAAGATCCTGATACATCTTCGCGGGCACCCGGATGAATGTAATACCGCGAGCTATGGGCCTCCTCCAATATCAACTCCTGAAGCCCATCCACATTGGGCACGCAGATCCGGCCCGACATCCGCAACACACCATCATCACCAATGGTCATGTCTCCGGCATCATCGTGCTAAACCCTGTCCTTAAGGACAAGCAAATGCAGATCCTCATACTGGCACTCTCTGATGTGATCATACAAGAAAGACCGAGAAGCCACACAAGCCAACACCCGACTAGGCTCCGAAATATCTAGTCTCACCAACCGATTGGCCAAGGCCTGAACATCAACTGCAAGGGGCCTCTCCCCAACTGGAATATATGCCAAACTCCCCATACTCACTACCTTTCAGCTCAAAGCATCGGCCACTACATTGGCCTTCCCTGGGTGATACAGAATATTAATATCATAATCCTTTAGTAACTCTAGCCATCTCCGCTGCCTCAAATTAATATCCTTTAGCTTGAACAAATGCTGAAGACTGCGATGATCAGTGAATACCTCACAAGATACGCCATACAAGTAATGCCTCCAAATCTTCAATGCATGAACTATGGCAGCCAACTCCAAATCATGGATAGGGTAGTTCTGCTCATGGACTTTCAACTGACGAGAAGCATAAGCAATAACTCTACCCTCCGACATTAATTCACAGCCAATCCGAACTCGTGAAGCATCACAAGACACGGTATATGAACCCGAAGCTGATGGCAAAACTAATACTGGAGCTGTGGTCAAAGATTTCTTGAGCTTCTGAAAGCTCTCCTCACACTCCTCTGACCATACAAATGAAGCACCCTTCTGAGTCAACTTGGTCAAGGGCGATGTACTGGAGGAAAATCCCTGAATAAACCGGCGATAATAGCCTGCCAACCCAAGAAAACTACGAATCTCTGAGGTTGAGGACGGCCTGGGCCAACTTTGAGCCATCTCTATCTTCTTCTGGTCAACCCGAATACCCTTGCTAGACACCACGTGTCCTAAGAAAGCCGCTGAAATGAGCCAAAACTCACACTTGGAGAACTTTGCATAAAGCTTCTCCTCTCTCAATCTTTGCAATACAACTCGCAAATGCTCCGCGTGCTCCTCTTGACTACGCGACTACACCAAAATATCATCAATGAAAATAATAACGAACGAATCCAGATAAGGCCGAAATACATTATTCATCAAATGAATGAACGCTGCTGGAGCATTGGTTAGCCCGAAAGACATGACAAGAAACTCATAGTGACCATATCTAGTCCTGAAAGCAGTTTTATGAATATCTGAATCCCTGATCTTTAATTGGTGATAGACCGAACGGAGATTAATCTTGGAAAACACCCTCGCTCCCTGAAGCTGGTCAAACAAATCATCAATGCGAGGCATGGGATACTTGTTCTTAATTGTTACCTTGTTCAATTGCCTATAATCGATGCACTTTTCATTGTGCAATCCTTCTTCTTCACAAATAGAACTGGTGCACCCCAAGGTGACACACTAGGCCGAATGAACCCCTTATCTAGGAGTTCTTGAAGCTGCTCTTTCAATTCTTTCAACTCCGCTGGTGCCATACGATATGGTGGAATAGAGATGGGCTGTGTGCTCGGCACCTGGTCAATACCAAAATCAATATCCCTGTCCAGCGGCATGCCCGTCAGGTTTGTAGGAAATACATCGAGAAAATCCCTCACAACTGGAACAGAATCAATACTAGGAGTCTTAGCTCCAACATCTATCACAAAAGCTAGATATGAAAAACAACCTTTACCAACCATACGCTGGGCCTTCAAGAAAGAAATCACCCTACTCGGAACATAATCAGTGACACCATGCCACTCAATCCGCGGTACACCCGGCATAGCCAAAGTGACTGTCTTAGCATGACAGTCTAGAATAGCATGACACGGAGATAACCAATCCATGCCTAAAATAATATCAAAGTCAACCATGCTTAATAGCAATAGATCAACTCGGGTCTCTAGACCCCCAATAACCACAATACATGACCGGTACACACGGTCCACAACAACAGTGTCGCTCACTGGGGTAGACACATGAACGGGTAAAGCAAGAAGCTCCCGGGACGCACTCAAATAGTGAGTAAAATATGAGGACACATAAGAATAGGTGGAACCAAGATCAAATAGTACTGAGGCATCTCTGTGGCAGACCGAAACAATACCTGTAATGACAACATCTGAAGCAATGGCATCTGTCCTGTCTGTCATAGCATAAAAATGAGCCTGACCACCGCCTGATCGACCTCCCCATCTGGGATGACCCCTGGTGCATGATATCTACCCCTAGATGACTGGAGGGTGGTGAAGTAATTGGGACAAAAGTCGAGGGCTGATCCCTCTGTTGATGCTGACCGACACGGAGCCGAGGACACTGTCTCCTTATGTGACCAAACTCTCCGCACTCATAACAACTACCCGGTGATAGAGATGGGGACTGAAGGGAACCCCTCGCACCTAAGTGACAGGTAGATGCACTCGGCATAGAAGAACCCTGAGCTGATGGGGCACGAGATAAAATCTGAGCTGGGAGGGCACTAAGTGAAGGCTGGCTCTGTTGAGACCCATGATGACCATGAACTGAATATGCCCCACGATACTCTGATGGGCCGACTGAGCAAGCCCGAAAGAACGACCTCTACCATGCTGGAACTGTCCCCTCGAAGGAGCACCACTATAACTGCCCGATCCACGAGGCCTCCCTCTCCTCTTGCTCTCAACGGCGAACTGACTCGATATCACGAGTGATATCCACTACCTCCTCAAACGTAGCACCCAATACTCTCTCTCTAGTCATTAAAATACGGAGATGTTAGCTACGGCCATCCACAAACCTCTTAATCCTCTCACGGTCCAATAGAATCATCCAGGTGGCATGACAAGACAACTCCGAAAACCTCATCTCGTAAGGAGTCACAGTTATATCTCCTTGTGTCAACCACTCGAACTGCCTACGCAGCTCCTCTCTACGGAACTGCGGTACGTACTTCTATAAGAAGATAGTGGAGAACTCCTGTTAGTTAAGGGGCACTGCACCAATAGGCCTACACCTTTCATATGCCTCCCACCAAGTGAAGGCAGCCCCAGTAAATTGAAAGGTAGTAAAGGCCACACCGCTAAACTCAATGTAACGACCCGATCGGTCGTTTTGAGCCCTAGCATGTCATTCAATGGTCTAAGGTCATGAACAACTTCATTTCAGGTATTATGACTTGTACGCATGGTCGGAACTGAATTTTGGGAAGTTCGGAGTTGATTTGGGATGAGAATTCTCATTTCGGAAGTTTAAAGTTGAAAGAATCAACTAGGATTGGAATTTTGAGTAAACGACCTTGGAATCAGGATCAGAAGGTTCCAACAGGTTTGTATGATGATTTCGGACTTGGGCGTATGCCCGGATTGGGTTTTGGATAACCCGGGAGCATTTTGGCGCCTATTGTGGAAGTTAGAATTTTAGAAGGAATTTCTTAAGTTTGGCTTGAAGTGCATTTTAGTGTTATCAATGTCCTTTGGGATTCCGAGTCTGGGAATAGCTCTGTATGGTGATTCTGGAGTTAGGAGCATGATCGGAAGTGAATTCGGAGGTCCGTAGGTCATTTTGAAGCATTTGGCTAAAGATAGAAATTTGAAGGTTTTTGGAAAGTTTGACCGGTGGTTGAATTTTTGATATCGGGGTTGGAATCTAATTCTGAAAGTTGGAGTAGGTCTGTAATGTCAAATATGATTTGTGTGTAAAATTTGAGGTCAATCGGACGTGACTTGATAGGTCTAAACATTGGAAATAGAAGTTTGAAATTTCAAAGTTCATTAAGCTTGAATTGGGGTGTAATTCATGATTTTAGCGTTGTTTGATATGATTTGAAGCCTCGAGCAAGTCCGTAATGTATTTTGGGATTGGTTGGTATGTTTGGTTGGGGTCCCGGGGGCCTCGGGTGGATTCTGGATGGTTAACGGATTGATTTTCGCCTCGTGAGGACTGCTGGTTTGCTGGTATATGTGCAGCAGATTTTTACTCTATGCGATCGCAAGAGAGAGTATGCGATCTCATAGAGCAAGAGTTGAGAAGGCTGGAATTGGTCTATGCGATCGCAGAAGAAGGAGACCTGGGCCTATGCGATCACAGTGTTGTTTCATGCGAACGTATATGAGGAATTTGGAGGCAGCAGATTTGTCCTATGCGATCGCGGAGCTGTGGTTGCGATCGTATAGAAGGGTCGTCTGGGCAGTGATCTTTTAAAATTGGATTTTGGCTCATTTAACCTCATTTTCTTCCATGGGAGCTGACTTGGAGCAACTTTTGAGCGCCATTTTCGTCACCAAGCTTTGGGTAAGTGATTTCTACTGGTTTTGAGTTAAATACAAGTTTATATACGGATTTAGACATTTAAATTAGTGTAAATTTGAGGTTTTGGTTGGAAACCTAGGAAATTAGAAATCTTGGATTTTGGTCACGATTTTGAGTATGGAATTAAGAGAAAATCATATATTTGAGTTCCTAAGGTCAAGGGTAATCTTTATCTTCGAAAAAAATTCGGATTCCAGGCACGTGGGCCTGAGTTCATTTTGGTCACTTCACTAAGCGGAGTTGGGAATTTGTATAATTTGAATTGTTAATGAATACTTGAGCATATATTAATGGATTTGCGTGACCGTTGGCTAGTTTTAGAGCGTGGTGCATCAAGTAGAGTCTTCAGAAGGGCGGAGAATGCCGGTAATGAGTCTTCGGAGCAAGGTGAGTCTCCTTTCTAATCTTGTGAGGGGAAATTTACCCCATAGGTGAGTTAAATTGGTTATGTGCTCCTATTTGTGGGGGCTACGTACGCACGAGGTGATGAGAATTCGTGCGTAGCTACTATTATGCTATTGTTCGGGTAGTCTAGGACCCAAAAAACATGTTATACTTGGATTAACTGTGAACTCATTGATAGTTTGAATTGTTTAAATCACTTTGAATTGGTAAAGGAATTTAAAAAGAGATTTAATATTAATTTTCCCTGAAATGTTAAAAAGAGAAATTTGTCTATTTGGATGATTATCCTCGATAAACTCTTAGTTTCCTACTTAAGCAAGTACTTTATGTGTGTCTGCGTCGCATGGATGATTCGCGAGCAGGGTATGTATTTATTTATGGAACGGGCCGAACGCCTCGGTGAGAATAGATGCATCTATAGTTCGTGCCGCTCGACCCTCGACAGTGCACAATTTACATTCCCGTTGGAGCAGGCCGTCGCCTCGGTGTGATTTGCGCATGTTTATCTGTTGTTTAAAAATTGTAAATGTGCAATTGGGCCTACGTGGCTTGATATAAACTGATAAGATAATAAAGAATAAACCTTGGAGGCCCTTGATTTGTTGTTAAAGGTGTTTACCTATTTTCTGGCTTCACCATTAAAACTTCTATATAAATCTATGATTATCCTCGCACTTATAGAATATTGTTAATTGACCTCTAGTGAGTGTCGAAGTTGGCCATCTCGTCTCTACCCCTTCGGGATTAGGCGGGATACTCACTGAGTATACGTTGATTACGTACTCATACTACACTTCTGTGCATTTTTGTTGCACATGTATATATACCTCTAGCAGCCTATTGGGCGTAGCAGCATGGATGACACTGGGACTAGGTGAGCTGCATCATTCGAGGCGACCACATATAGGGTAGTTCCTTCCAGTGTACTGTATTTACTTTCCGTCCACTGTATTTCGGACGGATGTTGTATTTTATTTCTTTTATCAGTAGTTGCTCATGTACTTGTGACACCGGGTTTCTGGAATGGTTTTCAACGGATTTGTTCTAATTGTTATTATTTAAATTTGAATTCAAGTAGTGAACTTTTAATTATGAAAATGGAAGGAAAAACCTTAGATTTTCAAAAGTATTAAAAGAGGAATTAATCGATAAGTTAGTTGGCTAGCGTGACAGAGGTGTCCGGCGCCACCACGACCCTTAGTGGATTTTGGGTCGTGACAACATGGTATCAGAGAACTAGGTTCCCGTCGGTCTCACGAATCATGAGGCAGTCTAGTAGAGTCTCGCAGATCGGTACGGAGACGTCTGTAGTCCCTGCACTATCTGCTCAGGTGTGCTGGCAGCGGGGATCTGATTGCCTCTACCAGCCTGCGAAGTAGCTTCTGCTGTGGTGGCTGAAACTACCTGAGCCAGGCCAGTGCAAACTGTCAAAATCTTAGTCAAGGTCTCCTGTAGGCCCGGAATCACGATGGGCACAACTGGTGCCTGAGCTGGTACTGTTGGAGTCTAATCCGAAACTGGGGCAGCTGGTGGATCAATAGATGCTGCCCTTGCTACCCTGCCTCTGCCACGACCACGACCGCGTCCACGGCCTCTGGTGGTCTCAGTGGGTGGCATTGGTGGTCGTCCACCTCGTCCAATAGCTCGTGTCCTCACCATTCGTGAGAGAATAGAATAATAGAAGTTTAGTTCTTGATTCAACAAAGTCCCACGACAAGAATTTCAAGAATATGAAGTTTTTCTAAAGGTTCTGAAGCCTCTCAAGGATAAGCACAGACGTCTTCGTACAGATCCGTGAGAATCTACTAAACCGACTCATGACTCGCGAGACCAAGTAACCTAGGCTCTGATACCAACTTGTCACGACCCTAACCCCGGTCGTGATGGTGCCCAACACTATACTAGGCAAGCCTCACTAATTCAACACTCAATCCCTTTTTATAAAAAATTCAATGCCGATTAAAAAGATTTAATTACCAAACTAATGTGAATAGAATATGAAATAAAGACGAAATGTACGGAAACCATAATAATAATCTCTACAAAAGCCCATCGATCCGGTGTCACGAGTCAAAGCCTCTAGTACAAGAGTCCAATAGTCTGATACAAGAACTGTATAAAAATGCGGAAAAATAAAGAAAGATAGAGGGAGAAATTGGGTCTGCGGACGCCATACAGCTACCTCGATAACTCCAGTGAAATCTGAACTTCAGAATAGCTCGAACTATGCCTCAGGAACACCTGGATCTGCACACACGGTGCATGGAGTAATGTGAGTACTCCGACCCAGTGAGTAATAAAAATAAATAATGACTCACAGTATGAAATCACGTAAAAGCACTAAGCAGTTCTATACCAAAGCAGTAAGAACATTCAAATAGCAAATAATGAGAAAAAGTTAGGAAAAATCCCTTAAAACTAGTACTCAACTCATATACACTTCACAATAACCGAATTCATATTTATATTGCTGCGGCGTGCAGCCCGATCCGTATATCGCTATGGCATACTGCCCGATCTATAATAATAGTCGACTGCGCTCACTGGGGGTGTATAGACTCCGGAAGGGCTCCTACAACCCAAGCACTATATTGCTGCGGCGCGCAGCCTGATCCATATATATAAATATATACTTGCTGCGGCGTGCAACCCGATCCATATAAATATTTTGCTGCGGCGTGCAGCCCGATCCATAACGTATATAACATCCTCACTATTGGGTTCTCAACCCCTCTCAGTCAATATAAACATAGCCTCTCAAGCGTACTAACATAAGATAGGGATCTCAGCCCATATATTACCTTCACATCGGATTAGCAATTTTAATAGCTAGTTCATTTTATATTAATCAGTTAGAAACATCACTGAGTGTATGCTTTTTAATAAGTAAAGTGAGGTCAATCAGTAACAATGCCCCTAAGGGTTCTACAGGTCGGCATAAGGCCCCAAATATGGCAACTAGCCCAAATCATAATGACAATAGTTAAATCTCAGTCAAAATGCAGTAGAATCATCAATCAGGATGGACCAAGTCCCAATCCACAGTAGTAATGGACCCCACGCTCATCATACAGCGTATGTCTCACCTCAACTTAGAACTACATTGCGCAAATCCGGGGTTTCACACCCTCAGGACATCATTTATAATCATTACTCACCTCAAGCCTGCCAAACTCTAGCTCGCTATTCCCTTGCCTCTCAAATCAGCCTCCTCGTGCGTTGAATCTGATCAAAACCACAACGAATACGTCACAATATGCTAAGGAAACAATACCCAATCGAAAACAATAAAAAAATACCAAAAATCTTGAAATTAGCAAAACCCGAGCCCCGTCCCACTTCTCGAATCTCAGAAATTTTCACATCAACGGGTTCCTTATGGTGTCCACGAGTCCATACATATCAAGAACTCTCAAATCCGAGCTCAAATGGCCCTTCAAATCCCAATTTAAAATTTCAAAAACTCAAGCCCTAGTTCTTCCCATTTTAGCTAAGTTTCCATGAATTTCAAGTTTAATTTCACATAATAATCGTGTTTTTAGTTCATAGGACTCACCTCCAATCAATCCTAGTCGAAACCCTCTTCAATTTCTCCCAAAAAGCTCTTAAAACGATCAACAATGGAGGAAAATATGACTTAGCTCGCGGAGGAAATATTATTAAAAACCCTTCTGCCTGCTGACATTTTACTCTATGCGAACGCGAGGGCCCACTCGCGTTCGCGATGAAAAAACTTTTCCACTGACCAATTTACCCTTCGCGAACGCGGTATCCCCCACGCGAACGCGAAGCCCTGGGTCCCTAAACCTACGCAAACGCGTCCCTCAACTGCGATCGCGAAGAACAACTCACCACTGGTCCCCAGCCCTTATATGCGAACGCGAAGACCTTCACGCGAACGCGATGCCTGATCTCCTAACCTTCCGCGATCGTGAGGCCTCAAACGCGAACACGAAGGCCTAAATTCCTGGCCCTTAAATTCCTTCTACGCGTTCGCAACTCACCCTATGCAAACGCGAAGGGTTAAACCTCTGCAACACTGAACTGAAAAACCTGCAACTCCCAATGCCAAAATTGGTCCGATTGACCATCCGGAACACACCCGAGGCCTTCGGGACCTCAATCTAAAGAACCAACACATCATAAAACATCACCCAAACTTTTTCCAATCCTCAAAATACCTCAAACAACAACAAAACCATCAATTCTCATCGAATTCAAGCCTAAGTTCTTCAAAAACTTTCGAAATACGCATCCGATCAAAAATCTAACCAAATCACTTCCGAAATGACTTGAAATTTTACACACATATCCCTAATCACTTAACAAAGCTACAACAACTCTCAAAATTTCTAGTGTGGCCCACATGTAAGAAATTCATCGTATCTTTCTAGAAATTTCTAGTGTGGCCCACATATAAGGTAATAAATTATTTACCTTGTCTCCCAAAGGAAATAATATATCAGATAATATTCTATAGTTATGCATATATGGTAGTTTCTTAGATGGAAAGAAATTACCATATATTAGTAGTCCCTAGGGTAATTATAATTTATGGAGAAGTCCCTAAGGCTAAAGTATTTGTCTAAGAGTCCCTAGCATACCTATAAATACGCCTGTGACTCCATCAGTTTGGCATCCTATGATATGCACAGGCTAGAAGACTCCTTAGGTTTTCTCTCAATGTACTCGAATTTCAACATGTGGTATCATAGCCTACTTTTAGCCGTATTGTTCAGTATAACGTCAGCAATTATTATCGCAAGAGATCTTAGTTTATTAAATCATTGGGTATTCTCTTGATTCTAATTCCAAGGAATTCTAGCTTGACTGTAAATCAAGTAAAGGTATCTGAAATCAGCGTGCAACCGACGAAAGTTACACGTTAATTTTAAGGTCACTAATGTGAGCACGTGATTTTTTCCCTAAGCAAATTATTCCAAAAGTTTCAAATAAAATGATTTTACAATTTTTATGAATTTTGTTGTATTTTTTGTGTTAATTGGTTGCATAATAATTCATATTAAAAAATACAAAAAAATAGGCATTTGCATTAGGAATTTAATTTCACATTTTGGTATTAAGTAGGTATTAATTTTTTTTAGAACAGAATATAAAGAAAATAACAAAATTGGTCCATTTTGTATTTTTTAGTTCAAATTGGTATTAGTTTGTATTTTTATTTTAATTAGGAATTAACAAGAAAATCTAATTTTTAGTGTTAAGTTGATTGTGAGTTTATTTTAGCATAAAATCAAAATATATAAAAATACAAGATGAAAAGAAAGATAAATAAAAGAAAATAAAAAGAGAAAAAACAAAAATAAAAAGGAAGAAGGTTGCCGGAATTGGGCCAGTTTCAGTTTATGTTGCCTGGACCAAATGAAATTATCACTAGACCGGCCCAAAAAGGCCCAAACCCGGCCTGCCCTTTATTAACCAAAACGACGTCGTTTCATCGTCAGTCAATCTAGGCCATCCGCTTCCTAGGATCCAACGGCTTCCATTAATTCATGACCTTTAATAAAAATGTCCAAATAAGCCCCATAACCCTAGACTAGCCCTGTCTTCCTCGTATCTCCCTGAGCCTCGCCGGAACCTTCACCAGCGGCGAACTAAACCTAGGCCAAACCGTTTCAAATTTACACCATGGATTCCCTAGATCACCCTCTTTCCACCCCTGGTAGTGCCATCCCTCGAATCCTTCTCTATCCCCTCAAATATCCATCGGAAGATTTTTCGGCCACGACGAGACTTATGTCAAATGACCCCAAATTTACATCATAGAACCGCCCAAGACTACTCTACCCAACCCCCATAGTGGCATCTCTCGAATCTTCCTGGATTTGCTCGAATATCAGTTTTCACTTCTCCGGCCAAAACCCTAAAACAACCAAAGCGCATGCAATTGACGTCAAAGGATCCCTGGGCGTTCCTTGTGAGGATTTGAGTGTCATTTAGAGCCAAGAGTCATCAGAATTGGCCGAGTTTTGAAGTAGTGATTGGCCGGAGTTCTGTGTCATCAGTGAGTCTCTTGCTTCAAATTTTTGCATGATTATTTTTATTTCTTTTTCATTTTCTGTTGTTATGCATAAGTAAAGCCTGAGTTACAACTTCTTGATATGGATTTCTAGTTGGTTCTGTGTTGATTTCATTTTCATTCTGTTGTAATTCTTCTTCTTTTTGATTAGATTATTTTAATTGGTTTTGGGGTCGCTTAATTTGTTTGGTTAATTTTGGTTTCAATTTGAATACCTGTTGAGATTTGAATCAGTGCAATGTTCCTTAGCCTAGGATTAATATCTTCTAATAAGTCTGGTTTAGTTAATATCTGATTCTAATTAGTTTTGTCTTAATCAAAAATCCTGTATGGCTATTAGTTAAATTTTAGATTAATGGCTTAGTTATAGTTGATAGGTTTATTTGGAGGGGTAGTTTGGGGAATAAACAAGAGGAATAAAATCATACTGGGGGAGATCACATGTGAAAGAATTCAGGTCTTATTTGGGGAAGCGTGGGTCATAGAAGCTTCTAGTATTTTTGTTTACCTATAAATACGACATTAACTTGCCTTGAAGAAAAAGTTTTGAACCTCCAAAATTCCCACCAAAATTCTCTTTACAGATCTGATCCTGTATTCTGAATTTCAAATCTTAGAAATTTCAAAAATCTTCTTCTATATCTTAGCTTTATATAGAAAAACCAAAAACAATAAAAAACCCTTCAGAAAAAAAATAAAAAACAAGCATAAAACTAAAAACAGATACTGTTACATTGATTTGAAGATCAAAAATAGTTCAAATCCCTCTGTTTATGTTCTATACTTGGTTGTTCAGAGCATCTGAAAGTGTTAGGGTTCATTTGGAGTTGAGTTTTGGTCGTTTTGATTGCTGAAGAAGTTCTGTAGGTCTTGGACCAAATTTTGATTGCATTTGAGTGTTTCTGGGTGCAAACTGTTTCTCTGTTGGTTCAAATCCAATTTGTTGCTGCTGGATATTGCTGTTGGTTCCTGTTTACTGACCATTCCTTCTCTTATTGTACTTCAATCTCCAGGTATTTCCCCTTTGCCTCGTCTGAGCCAGGAAGTCCATGTAAATCTATTGATTTAAGGGAAATGATAAAGTGTTGAATGGATTGATTAAATCATTTAGTTTCTACTTGATGTTGAGAAGAGCATTTATGTTTGAGTAGATTAGAATTATTTGTATTGTTTGGATTGTATAATTGCTATTTTGGGTTCATAACAATAGCTGGATGTTTAATCAAGTTCCAGTAGCAATAGAATGGCTTCAAATGGTTTATGTTTGGGCTTTAACATGCCATTTAGCAATTCCATTAGACAGTAATGTAGATGATGTTCATCTGAATAGCTTATTGTAGTAAACATGTTAATTAAGCACTGATTCACGTAAAACAAATTCAAAGTTGAGTTTAGGAAATTCGCCCCATAGCCTAACTGTTTGGGTGCTAATATAGTAGTGATAGTTTGATTAGTGTTCAACTTTTGCTCTTAAAGCATTTTCATCATCAATAGCTACGTTTGTCCTGTTTCGATTACTTAATATCTCATCGGCCAGCATAATTGTCTCAAAGCAATTGGAATAACTCCTATTTTTGTACTGTTTGTGTGAGTGTTACGAAATTTAGAATCCCACCGAGTTTTGGATATCGAGTTCAGCTTTGGAATTGAGGCACTTAATTTGGAATTAAGAATTGGGCCAATGATTGGCATTCATGACCAAGGCCGTTTATATGAATACCATGAAACGCATAAGGCATAGATTAATACTTGGGGACAAAATGAACTAATAAGTCCAGGTCCAATCCACACCAGGGGATTCGATCCCTCAATCCCCAATTTTATTATCCGGTTTGGGCTAATGTCGGACCTGATCCATGTTGTTCAAAAATTCGGGATTGATGTGCATACTATGGTTTGGGCCTTTGGGCCCAAGAGTGAATTGATAATGGCTTCGTTAGTAATTAAATGGCTAGCTGTGGGCTTTGAGTTAGGTAGAGGGTTCAAGCTAAAAGGTACTCCCTTTGGTTTGGATCCGGACTTGAACTTGAAGCCCTAACTTTAATTTTAATTAGTAGGACTTTTTTTTTCTTTTAGAGGAAAAAATAAAAAATGGAAAATATAGTCGCTTTTAGGCTTACCCTTTAAAATAAAATGAGACGAGCCTCGCCCAATAAAATGCAAAATTGCAGGGCCCTCAATAAAGGTTTAAAATTACTTAGAAAATCGGGAAGGGTCGTTTAGGAAACTTCACGGCCTCCCCAAAATAATACTATGTTAGATTCTTTAGGCACGATTTAATTAAATTATTTTCTTAAACTCGGGTGCGCATTGGTGCGACCAAAATCCAAATCTCGACGAAGTCGAAATGTGTTGACAACTACGGGTGCATTGATTGCAACGTGGTTCGAAATGCATTTTCACGACGTCGCAATTCTTTTATACTAAATAATGATAAAAAGCGGTTTACATATAAAAGGCACATAAGCTAGCATGTATGAAAATCAGATAAAATCAAATACAACAGTTAAGCGACTGTGCTAGAACCACGGAATCCGGGAATGCCTAACACCTTCTCCCGGGTTAACAGAATTCCTTATTCGGATTTCTGGTTCGCAGACTGTAACAGAGTCATATTTTCCTCGGTTCGGGATTCAACCTATGACTTGGGACACCATTAATCTCCCAAGTGGCGACTCTGAATCTCTTAATAAACGAATCCCGTTTCGATAGTCCTTTAATTGGAAAAAACTCCTTTATGCCCCTGCGGGGGTGTAGTAAGCGAAAAAGGAGGTGTGACAGCTCTGGCGAAAAGAACCCAGAACATTTTGTTCAGGTTTCAGAATTCGAGCTTAGATAAATTCTTGTATTTGGTTATATATGATTTTTCTACATGTTTCATGCTTAATGTGCTAAATGTTTACCGCTTTGATATTATCTGAACTGTATATAAACTGTGCCCCCGTCTCTTCTCACCTCCGGGGATGTGCTTACTGGTTGAGACTCCCTATTCTGTTAGTGTCAATACCTTGAAATAAGAAAGAGGCCGGACAAGTTACTAAGCCGGATGGCCTTTTGGTTCCCGGTACATAGCCCCCTCCTCGACTCGAGTTGTTCGCTCGGGCACACAGTCTAGAACACATACCCAAGTTTTGAACCTAGAATAACTTGACTTCATGCCGGATCCCTAGTAGGAGCACTTATTTGCATCACGTGCATATGACGTAGGAGACTCAACACAGGGGTTGGGTCCGTCTAGGACAGGTAACCGGATATGAAACGACCACCATGATGCATTTTACGTGTTGCATTTATTTGTCTCGGACCCGCATGCTGACCGATTTTTGAACATCGAAAATTTTGTGAAGTTGAGAAAAAGAGAAAAAAGAAAGAAATAGCAGTGTAAAGAATTAATTGTTTAGTTTTAGAAAAACCGATGCCCAAATACTATCAAAACTCTGTCGAAATTTCGAAAAATAAAAAATGGAGATGTTTTGTTTTTAATAGTTTGTTTTACTAAAAGCAAAGAAAAAAAAAATAAAAAAAAAGTCTTTATTTTAGTTTGGAAAAAATAGGTTGTTTTATTTTTGTTGAAAATAAAAAAGAAAAAAAAAGGCATTATTTTGTCTTGTTTTCAAAAATAGAAAAGGAAAATAGTTTGTCTTGTCATGAAAAATGAAAATGAAAAAGAGTCTTGCTTTTGAAAGTAGTTTTGTTATGAAATACCAAAAATAAAAAAATAAAAAAAAAAGAGTCTTGCTTTTTGCTTATGAAATGCCAAAAATGAAAATGAAAAAAAAAAGAGTCTAGTTTTAAAGTAGTTCGTTAATTTGCCCGAACTACGCTAGTTTGATTCTCACCGGATGTGAGATACGTAGGCAACCCTCATCGGGTCCAACCTCCCCTTTTCAAAAATAGTCCAAAAAATATCAAAATTTTAATTTCTTGTCAAAATAAATCGGCCCGAACTACGCTGGTTTGATTCTCACTGGATGTGAGATACGTAGGCAACCCTCATCGGGTCCAACCACCCCTTTTTCAAAAATAGCCAAAAAATATCAAATTTTAAATTTTGTTATAAATAAGTCGGGTGGTGTCATTCTTGTTTAAAATAACCCGAATGTCCCTCAAAAGGACGCCGGAAGGCCGTTTTTGCAAGAATAGCCACCATAAGTCAATTTAAAACGGTTTGCGGGCACAACCTTAAAATATCCTTTTCGGAAGTGCTGAAAGGCCGTATCCGCAAAATTAAGTTTGTTCATCTAAACTTTTTATAAAAATAACCATTTTGTCAAATAAGCCATTATATGGCCAGTTTTGTTAAAATAGTCACAAATGACATTAAAACTTTCTCAGTCTTGCGTTGGCCTATGGTGATGCTGAGTGATGCCCCATGAGCCCCAGGATGAGAAATTTTGATGTATGTTTAATCATCGAGTGTATAGCTTCTTAAACAAATTTTGCAAAAATAGCCTTTTAGTCAAAATAAGCCATTACATGGCCAGTTGTTTTTTTTTTAAAAAAAATAGTCGCAGTTGACATTGAAACCTTCTCAGTCTTGCGGAGGCCAGTGGCGATACCGAATGATGTCCCACGGGCCCCGGGATGTGAAGCTTTGACGTACTCTTGATTTAGTTTTAGTCATCGAGTTTGTAATTTCTTAAACAAAATTTTGCAAAAATAGCTGCCTTGTCAAAATAAGCTATCACATGGCCAGTTATTGTTAAGAATAGTCTCAGTTGACATTGAAACCTTCTCAGTCTTGCGGAAGCCTGTGACGATGCCGAGTGATGCCCCACGGGTCCCAGGATTTGAAGCTTCGATGTACTCCTAGATTAATCTAATAGTGGTGTAATCTCAATAATCGTTAGTGAAAATTTGAAAATTCCCAAAAAAAAAATTATCTCTTTAGTTTGCATTAATTTGCAAGAACTACGCTCAGTCTGATTCATGCGAGGTAATGATACGTAGGCAATCCACGTAGGATTCGACCATAACAAAAATAAAAAGGTAAAAAGGAAAAAAAAACACAAAAGGCAAAAAGAAAAGAAAATAGAGGAAAACCAAGAAAAAGGGAAAGAAAATCAATATGCTAAATACCCTAACGCTAACATGGTGGCTTCATTTTGTCATTTCAGAAAGGTGGTTGGTTTGTGATTTTAAAAATGGTAATTCCTCGTTGCAACACAAGGACAAAAGGCAATGGCAAACAATAATAGAATTGATGTGGTTAGTACTGGTGCCCGACAGCAGGTGGATGAACGGGATAATGGGTTGAGTGAAGAGGTGCGGATGTTAAGACGACACATGGCAGATATGTATCAAGCCTGGATGACTGGGAAAGCACCACCCCCACCACCACTAATGTTTCCTGTCATATCCACTATCCCCAACAATTAATACGGGAAGAGCCCTCAGGATGAGCTTCATACCGGAAATGAAAAGGTCACAGGAAAAGTAGGGCGAGATGAAATAGCCATAAAGCCGAAAGAACAATCCTTAAAAACACATGCAAAGAATGAGAGACCATGATAACATGGCTTGCAAAGAACTGTCTGCGTCCCTTGACGTACGCCTTCCCGCTGGATTCAAAGTGTCAAATTTTAACTTGTACGATGGGAATGGAGATCCGATAACTCACCTGAGGGTCTATTGCGATGAAATAAAAAGTGTTGGGGAGAAAGATGATTTGTTGATGGCATACTTCAGTAAGAGCTTGACTGGGGAAGCTTTGGAATGGCATAATCGTCATGATGTTGGCAAGTGGCTTACATTGGTGACATGGCTCAAGATTTTGTGCGACATTTTCAGTACAATAAAGACATTGTCCCAAATTTCCCTTTCCTATCTCAGACGGAAAAGAAACCCAAGGAGAGCTTTAAGGATTTTTGGCTCAAGTGAAACAAACAGGTTGCTCGGGATGGTCCTGCCATTGACAAAAAAGGTGTTGCTGAGCCCCATCCACAACAAGGTCCGGTAATTGTTCTTGCCAAACCTGTTCAACCTCAACACCAACCCCAAACCTATCCCCCGAACAACACCCGATCTTTTGTCCAACCATCAGGTGATAGCCTCCGTCGACGACAGGGTCCGGTGGTCGTCCTCGCTAAACGCTTTCAACCACAATACCGATCTCGTGAACGTCCCCAAACTCCATATAAGCCACCCATCCACCAAATAACATACGACCATTTGTCCCACCACCAAGTCACTCCCTGAAGCAGGCACCAGCAGCCCAAAACTCTCATGTGTCTTCACAGCACTTTCAAGCATCCAACAATCCTAGAAAACTGAGGCATGGAGGGAAACAAAGGCAAAAGGATAATTTCACGCCCATCGGTGAATTCTATACAAGCTTGTTTGAAAAGTTAAAACATTTTGGTCTGATTAAGCCGCTCCTTGGATATACTCCAGACCCAAATGCAAAAAGTTTTGATCCTACTGTTCGATGCATGTACAACTCTAATGTCCAGGGGCATAGCATTGAAGACTGTCGATCTTTGAAAAGGGAAATAGAAAGAATGATTCAAGAAGGGGTAATTGTGGTCAATGACAATGGCAAGGAGCATGCGATTTATCTTGGGAACTTGTTGATTAAAATCAATAATGTTCTTGGCAATATTGATGTGAAACTCAGTGGCTAAGATGCCGGGCGTGGTAATTGGAAAGACGCTCCATCTCTCGACTATCCAGAGTAGAGTTTTGGTGGTTTATTTGTGTCTCATTTCTGATAGTCCGGGTTATTTCAGGGTTGTAATCCGGATATTGTCTTGAGAGTCAAACTCTTCTATCTTTCCACTTTGCTTTGTTTAGTAATAATAGCTTGTTTAGCGCCGTCTAGGTTCGTAATTCTAGTCTAGTTTGCTTGTTTTGTTGTTTCAACCATTTCACCATCAGTCTAATGCAATTCTCTATTTCCTGCCATTTCTAGTCATTTTACAATTCTTTTCACGCTGATTTTAGTGACATGACATGCACACATAATTCTTGGCCTCATTTTTTTTAGCAATGAAACAATGTTGAAGATGTATGGGCACTCGAAAGAAATAAGAATATGTTGGAATACTTTGAAGCCTGAATCAAGTAAAACTGGAGAAAATAGAACATAAAGAAATACTGTGGAAATGCATCATGCCTCATCAGTTTAAAGCCAAAGACAAGAATGCCCTAAGTCTAAAGGGACCGTTCATGGTACCGAGATTGTTGTCCAATGGTGCTAGGAATTGACAAATACAGAAGACAAATATGTGAATCAATCAAAAGGTGTTTAGCTATGTAGTTTGTACTTGGTATGTTTTGAAGATTGGAATGACGAAGGCATTTTGTTCTGCTATCTAAACACTTTATCCTTTGTTATCCCTTTGAGCCTTATTATATTTTCTTTCGTATTCCTCTTTCGGAATCAACAAACAAAACTCAAGAATCGAGCGGGGAAATTAAGCGGAGAAACAAGAGAAAAACAGTGGAAAAGAAAAGAAAAGAAAAGAAAAGAAAAGAAAAGAAAAGAGAAAGAAAAGGAAAAAAAGAAAAAAAAAGAAGAAAAGAAAAGAAAAGAAAGAAAAAGAGAAAAGAAAGGAAAAGAAATGAAAAAGAAAAGAAGAATGGAAGGATGGAAACATCACAACAACAAATGTAGTTGCCTGAACTACGTTTGACTTGATCCCGAAAGGGTACGTAGGCAGCCTCGCTGAGGTTCAGTCACAACAAAGGAAAAGTCCAAGAATCCCCAAGAATAAAACTGGGGCAGAAGTTATGTTTGTTGCAAGAAATATGATTCTGAAAGTTGTAGTTCTTTAACCCACGTTGAATTATCTTGAGCCTCTATACCTTTCTTTCTAAACCCATCCAAAAGCCACATTACGGTATAAAGAAAGACCTTCCGACCAGTCTTCGAGAGATGCCAAGTCAAGCGAGCGAAGGTGAATCACATCAGGGGCAACACTCCAGTCCAAACAAAAGAAAATGAAGAATTAGAGAGTCATGATGATGAGAACCACCACGGGTACCCCAAGATGAGAGAAATCAAAATAAGAGAGTCTTATTGGTGAAAACCTTCACGGGCATCGTAAGGCGACAGTGAGTTGAGAGAAAAATCAAAATGAGAGAGGCTTGATGGTGAAAACCCTATGGGCACCACAAGTCGACTAAAGGGTTGTGAACCAGATCGGGTAAATGGAGCATCGAAGACCAGTTTCACGGCGAAAATTGCAACAAGAGTTGAACATCAGATTTGCTAAAAAGAATAGGCTGCAGGTGCATGTCAAGGTTGCTAGAGTCGGTATCTACATTTGATGGTGTTCTACTCTGTAGGTTTCTTGTTAGGAATCGTTTCTTTCCATTCTCCTTCACTCTATTTTTCACACCTTGTCTTTCCCTCTTCTTGAGTCTGTCTGGTCATAACAAGTGAGAAATGACTTCGAAATTTGCCACCAAGCTTTCCAATTGAACAAAATGGTATCTGGCCAGCACATCAAATTGTCATAAGTCAGGAAATAACATCAAACATGATTGAGTTGCCAGCAGTCAATATGCTTTGGGGATCCTTGGGAAATATAAAGACTCGATATACGAACAACACAACAAATGAAGGGCGAGGGTAAACAGATCAAAAGAATTCCCCGTGGTAGGATTGACAAAGGAGGGTACACCAATGACAATCAAAATCTTCCAAAAAGAAATCAAAGTTATCATGGCTAGCAATGGAACAATAGACCTCAAGGGCAAGGCCGGTGGTTTAGATCAGAAAAGAGTAACATGTGCACTGAAGTTGGTAACAATTAAAATGCTTTGGGGTTCATTTGAGACAGAAAGGTTGGTAAGTGTCAATTCAGGAGCAATACAACAAATAGAAGTATGGGGTTCGAACGAAGAAGAGGTATATTCTGACAAAGGAAGTGGTAAGTCAAGGAATGATTAAGGTCTTCAAATGGAAATTAGTTATCATGACAAATGAAGGAGCAAAGCGGGGCCAGTGGTTAGATCAAGGAAAACAATATACATACTGAATGGGTGGCAATTGACGTGCTTTGGGGATTCGTATGATATACAAGGGTTTGGTGCGTATCAATTCAGGAACAATGCAACAGACGAAGGATGAGGGTGAACGACTCAAAAGAATTCCCTGTGATAGGATGGAAAAAGGGCGGTAAACCAGTAATGAGCAAGACTTTCCAAGAAAAATCAAAATTAACATGGCAAATAAGGGGGCTATAGACCTCGAGGACCGGACCAGGGGTTAATACAAGAAGGAACAACATACATCTTTGAGTAGGGGGGTGCAAATTCATGCAATGCAACAAATGGAGGATGTTGGGCCACTTTCAAAGTTCAAGGCCACAAACCAACCACCACATTTTAAACTGACAAGATTTTCTTTGATTGAAATAGGGGCAGAAGTTTCGGAGAAATCCTCCGTAAAGAAATGCAGGATCCAAACAGGTATGATTGGAATTCTCAGGACCATCCTGGAAAATGGGACTTAGTTTAAATTTTAAAACAATCATAACTTAGCATAAATGTACCCCAAAGGAATATAAGTTTGTTCTAACGTTTGCATGTTTAAGATAGGTTTCAATTAAGAGTTTTTAGGACCCTCCTGGATAATGGGACATAGTTTTAAGTTCTGTTTAGATAACAAGATATAGTGGAAATCGTAATAGAAGTTGTCAGGGCCCTCCTGGATAATGGGAAGTAGTTTAAGACCTTTTGATAACAAATATTGTGGGAGTAATACCTTTAGAAGAGATAGTTTAGGTTCGTAATTGTTAGGAGTTGTCAGAACCTCCCTGGATAATAAGACTTAGCTTTCATATTCTTATAATAGTTGGTAAAATAGTTCAGTTTCAAATTCTGATAATAGTTGGTAAAATAATTCAGTTTAATACTCACCCATGTGCCCAACCACCAAACTGGGGTAGAAATTTTCTTTGTTTGTCTATTTTGTTGAAGTCAGGAGCCCACCTGGAGAACGAGGGAATACTTTTCAAGTTCAGTAGTCAGGAGCCCACCTGGAGAACAAGGGAATACTTTTCAAATTCAGTAGTCAGGAGCCCACCTGGAGAATAAGGGAATACTTTTTAAGTTCAGTAATCAGGAGCCCACCTGGAGAACAAGGGAATACATTTTATCTTTCAGCAGTCAGGCACCCACCTGGAGAACAAGGGAAGTGCAATTCAAATTTTAGCTTTTAATTTTTTATATTTGATAACATGCTGTACCTAGTTACCAAACTGGGGCAGAAAATTTTCTTTGTTTGTTTATTTTGTTGCAGTCAGGAGCCCAGAACAAGGGAATAGTTTTCAAAGCCAGCAAGCAGGAGCCCACCTGGAAAATAAGGGAATACATTTCAAAATTCAGTCAGGCACCCACCTGAAGAACAAGGGAAGTATAATGCAAGTTTTATCTTTCAAGTTTAATATTTGGTAACACAACGCGCCCAGTTATCAAACTGGGGCAGAAAATTTTCTTTGTTTGTCTATTTTTGTCGCAAGCAGGAGCCCACCTGAAGAATAAGGGAATATCTTTTCAAAATCAGCAAGCAAGAGCCCACCTGAAGAACAAGTGAATATCTTTTCAAATGCAGCAAACAGGCACCCACCTGGAAAATAAGGGAAGTACAATTTAACTCTAGCCTTTAATTTTAATATCTGATAACACGATGTGCCCAGTCACCATACTGGGGCAGGAAATTTTCTTTGTTTGTCTATTTTTGTCGCAATCAGGAGCCCACCTGGAGAACAAGGGAATACATTTTCAAGCATCGCAGTCAGGAGCTCACCTGGAGAACAAGGGAATACCTTTCCGAGTATCACTGTCAGGAGCCCACTTGGAGAACAAGGGAATACCTTTTCAAGCAATCGCAAGCAGGAGCCCACCTGGAGAACAAGGGAATACCTTTTCAAGCAATCGCAAGCAGGAGCCCACCTGGAGAACAAGGGAATACCTTTTCAAGCAATCGCAAGCAGGAGCCCACCTGAAGAATGGACACATATTTCAAATTATAGTAGTCAAGCAACATCAGGAGGAATGGCAAAACATCGTCAAGACAACAACAAGAATTCCATTGGAAGAATACAAGATACGAGTTGAAGGCAACACAAGAACAAGTTTGGAGACATAGATAGAACTTTTTGTAATTCATAGCTTAGGATAGTTTCTTTTTATCTTGACATGGTGTAATAAGGAGGTCAGGAAGTAGTAACAGCAGCAACAACAGTGAAATCACAGCTCCTGGTAGTCCCAGCTACTAGACATTCCTGAACTACACTGACCTGATTCCCGTTTAGCCCGGGATATGTAGGCAGCCTCTGGAGCAGGGTGCGGTCAACTTTTTCAAAAAATGCTTCACACGGAATATGCAAACGGGCAAAAATCTCTCATTTTCTCTCACTTGTCTTTGCACGAAAACTCTTCGTGTTTCCGGGCAAAGAGGGGCAGCAGTGAGCACGTGATTTTTGCCCTAAGCAAATTATTCCAAAAGTTTCAAATAAAATGATTTTATAATTTTTATGAATTTTATTGTATTTTTTGTGTTAATTGGTTGCATAATAATTCATATTAAAAAATACAAAAAAATATTCATTTGCATTAGGAATTTAATTTTATATTTTGGTATTAAGTAGATATTAATTTGTTTTAGACCAAAATGTAAAAAAAAATAACAAAAATGGTCCGTTTTGCATTTTTTAGTTCAAATTGGTATTAGTTTGCATTTTTCTTTTAATTAGAAATTAACTAGAAAATCTAATTTTTAGTGTTAAGTTGATTGTGAGTTTATTTTAGCATAAAATCCAAATATATAAAAATACAAGATGAAAAGAAAGATAAATAAAAGAAAATAAAAAGAGAAAAAACAAAATAAAAAGGAAGAGGGTTGCCTGAATTGGGCCAGTTTCAGTTTATGTTGCTTGGCCCAAATGAAATTATCACTAGACAGGCCCAAAAAGAACCAAACCCGGCGTTCCCTTTATTAACCAAAACGACGTCGTTTCGTCGTCAGTCAATCTAGGCCATCCGTTGCCTAGGATCCAACGGCTCCCATTAATTCATGACCTTTAATAAAAATGTCCAAATAAGCCCCATAACCCTAGACCAGCCCTGTCTTCATCGTATCTTCCTGAGCCTCGCCGGAACCTTCACCGGCGGCGAACCAAACCTAGGCCAAACCGTTTCAAATTTACACCATGGATTCCCTAGATTACCCTCTTTCCATCCCTGGTAGTTCCATCCCTCAAATCCTTCTCTATCCCCTCGAATATCCATCGGAAGATTTTTCGGCCACGACGAGACTTATGCCAAATGACCCCAAATTTACACCATAGAACCGCCCAAGCCTACTCTACCCAACCCCCATAGTGGCATCTCTCGAATCTTCCTGGATTTGCTCGAATATCAGTTTTCACTTCTCCGGCCAAAACCCTAAAACAACCAAAGCGCATGCAATTGACGTCAAAGGATCCCTGGGCGTTCCTTGTGAGGATTTGAGTGTCATTTAGAGCCAAGAGTCATCAGAATTGGCCGAGTTTTGAAGTAGTGATTGGCCGGAGTTCTGTGTCATCAGTGAGTCTCTTGTTTCAAATTTTTGCATGATTATTTTTATTTCTTTTTCATTTTCTGTTGTTATGCATAAGTAAAGCCCGAGTTACAACTTCTTGATATGGATTTCTAGTTGGTTCTGTGTTGATTTCATTTTCATTCTGTTGTAATTGTTCTTCTTTTTTTATTAGATTATTTTAATTGATTTTGGGGTCGCTGAATCTATTTGGTTATTTTTGGTTTCAATTTGAATTGAAATTTGGTTCAATGCAATGTTCCTTAGCCTAGGATTAATATCTTCTAATAAGTCTGGTTTAGTTAATATCTGATTCTAATTGGTTTTGTCTTAATCAAAAATCCTGTGTGGCTATTAGTTAACTTTTAGATTAATGGCTTAGTTATAGTTGATAGGTTTATTTGGAGGGGTAGTTTGGAGAATAAACAAGAGGAATAAAATCATACTGGGGGAGATCACATGTGAGAGAATTCACGTCTTATTTGGGGAAGCGTGGGTCATAGAAGCTTCTAGTATTTTTGTTTACCTATAAATAGGGCATTAACTTGCCTTGAAGAAAAAGTTTTGAACCTCCAAAATTCCCACCAAAATTCTCTTTACAGATCTGATCCTGCATTCTGAATTTCAAATCTTAGAAATTTCAAAAATCTTCTTCTAGATCTTAGCTTTATATAGAAAAACCAAAAACAATAAAAAAACCCTTCAGAAAAAAAAATCAAAAACAAGCATAAAACTAAAAGCAGATATTGTTACATTGATTTGAAGATCAAAAATAGTTCAAATCCCTCTGTTTCTGTTCTATACTTGGTTGTTCAGAGCATCTGAAAGTGTTAGGGTTCATTTGGAGTTGAGTTTTGGTCGTTTTGATTGCTGAAGAAGTTCTGTAGGTCTTGGACCAAATTTTGATTGCATTTGAGTGTTTCTGGGTGCAAACTGTTTCTCTGTTGGTTCAAATCCAATTTGTTGCTGCTGGATATTGCTGTTGGTTCCTGTTTACTGACCATTCCTTCTCTTATTGTACTTCAATCTCCAGGTATTTCCCCTTTGCCTCGTCTGAGCCAGGAAGTCCACGTAAATCTATTGATTTGAGGAAAATGATAAAGTGTTGAATGGATTGATTAAATCATTCAGTTTCTGCTTGATGTTGAGAAGAGCATTTATGTTTGAGTAGATTAGAATTATTTGTACTGTTTGGATTGTATAATTGCTATTTTGGATTCATGACAATAGCTGGATGTTTAATCAAGTTCCAGTAGCAATAGAATGGCTTCGAATGGTTTATGTTTGGGCTTTAGCATGCCATTTAGCAATTCCATTAGACAGTCATGTAGATGATGTTCATCTGAATAGCCTATTGCAGTAAACATGTTAATTAAGCACTGATTCACGTAAAACAAATTCAAACTTGAGTTCAGGAAATTCTCCCCATAGCCTAACTGTTTGGGTACTAATATAGTAGTGATAGTTTGATTAGTGTTCAACTTTTGCTCTTAAAGCATTTTCATCATCAATAGCTACGTTTGTCCTGTTTCGATTACTTAATATCTCATCGGCCAGCGTAATTGTCTCAAAGCAATTGGAATAACTCCTATTTTTGTACTGTTTGTGTGTGTGTTACGAAATTTAGAATCCCACCGAGATTTGGATATCGAGTTCAGCTTTGGAATTGAGGCACTTAATTTGGAATTAAGAATTGGGCCAATGATTGGCATTCAGGACCAAGGCCGTTTATATGAATACCATGAAACGCATAAGGCATAGATTAATACTTGGGGACAGAAATGAACTAATAAGTCTAGGTCCAGTCCACACCAGGGGATTCGATCCCTCAATCCCCAATTTTATTATCCGGTTTGGCCTAATGTCGGACCTGATCCATGTTGTTGAAAAATCCGGGGTTGATGTGCATACTATGGTTTGGGCCTAATTAAGCACTGATTCACGTAAAACAAATTCAAACTTGAGTTCAGGAAATTCGCCCCATAGCCTCACTGTTTGGGTACTAATATAGTAGTGATAGTTTGATTAGTGTTCAACTTTTGCTCTTAAAGCATTTTCATCATCAATAGATACGTTTGTCCTGTTTCGATTACTTAATATCTCATCGGCCAGCATAATTGTCTCAAAGCAATTGGAATAACTCCTATTTTTGTACTGTTTGTGTGTGTGTTACGAAATTTAGAATCCCACCGAGATTTGGATATCGAGTTCAACTTTGGAATTGAGGCACTTAATTTGGAATTAAGAATTGGGCCAATGATTGGCATTCAGGCCCAAGGCCGTTTATATGAATACCATGAAACGCATAAGGCATAGATTAATACTTGGGGACAAAAATGAACTAATAAGTCCAGGTCCAGTCCACACCAGGGGATTCGATCCCTCAATCCCCAAGTTTATTATCCGGTTTGGCCTAATGTCGGACCTGATCCATGTTGTTGAAAAATCCGGGGTTGATGTGCATACTATGGTTTGGGCCTTTGGGCCCAAGAGTGAATTGATAATGGCTTCGTTAGTAATTAAATGGCTAGTTGTGGGCTTTGAGTTAGGTAGCGGGTTCAAGCTAAAAGGTACTCCCTTTTGTTTGGATCCGGACTTGAACTTGAAGCCCTAACTTTAATTTTAATTAAGTAGGACTTTTTTTTTCTTTTAGAGGAAAAAATAAAAAATAGAAAATATAGTCGCTTTTAGGCTTACCCTTTAAAATAAAATGAGACGAGCCTCGCCCAATAAAATGCAAAATTGCGGGGCCCTCACTAAAGGTTTAAAATTACTTAGAAAATCGGGAAGGGCCGTTTAGAAAACTTCACGGCCTCCTCAAAATAATAATACGTTAGAATCTTTAAGCACGATTTAATTAAATTACTTTCTTAAACTCGGGTGCGCATTGATGCGACCTAAATCCAAATCTCGACGAAATCGAAATGTGTTGACAACCACGGGTGCATTGATTGCAATGTGGTTCGAAATGCATTTTCACGACGTCACAATTCTTTTAAACTAAATAATGATAAAAAGCGGTTTATAAATAAAAGGCACATAAGCTAGCATATATTAAAATCAGATAAAATCAAATACAACAGTTAAGCGACCGTGCTAGAACCACGGAACCCGAGAATGCCTAACACCTTCTCCTGGGTTAACAGAATTCCTTACTCGGATTTCTGGTTCGTAGACTGTAACAGAGTCATATTTTTCTCGGTTCGGGATTCAACCGGTGACTTGGGATACCATTAATCTCCCAAGTGGCGACTCTTAATCTCTTAATAAACGAATTCCGTTTCGATTATCCTTTAATTGGAAAAAACTCCTTTACGCCTTTGCGGGGGTGTAGTAAGCGAAAAAGGAGGTGTGACAACTGTCATTGTTTTGCTTTATATATTTTGAATGCTTTTGGCCATTTAAAATAATTGCGAAAATCTGAGTGTACTTGTAACCATATCAAATTCCAGTTTGAGTTTTCATATGAGGTCATCAAATTATTAAGTGGCAATTTTTGTGAAGAGACGTGTTATTTAGTTGTTGGAATTTATAATGTTTTTTCTTCATGTGTTTATTGAAGGAAGTTCACGGATTTATATTGCCATGAGCCAATAATTGTTTTCTTGGTTTATAAAGTGTTATTGAACTGTTTGATTTCAAATCCATAGTAGTTAAAATTTTGGCGAAAGTTAATTAGGAGAAAAGTATTACTCCTACTATATAATCAAATTTATCTTTTATTCACTGAAGTTTTAAAGCCACATGATATGTTCTACAAACGTATCTGTCTTGGTGGCTGTGAATAATCTTACTATTATTTCAAGTGATTCTTATAAAATTAAGATTTAGTACAAGGACTACTTTCTGTTACATAGACTTTATAAGCATTATGCTTATATCCAACGTGACCATTGTGAAGCCGAACAACTTTTTTTTAAAATTTAAGTTGACAATTAAGATTAGTTACTTTGAGATGTCATTTTGAGTTTTTTTTTATGTCATGTATTTAGGAGTAGCCATAGCATTTTGAATATTTGATATAAAAGATATTAAGTTATTTAATCGCATAACTTTTAGTGATTAAAATTAATATTATAATGTCATCTATTTTTGTCCGATTATCTTATTAAAATGGTAAACCCGACCCTACAAGGAGGTAACCATTTTGGTGAGCTTAATTGGAAAGAGATAGTAAACCTTTAAGTTAAAAATAATCTAATGCCCACAGGTATAGATTAATTTTTGTATATCTTAGTTTATTAGTCTAATAAAGTAAGTAAATTCTACGCATGGGTTGCAGTATCTGCCCACAGGAAGGTCTAGAATTTACTTAGAATCGGTATTTTACACGATTCACCTTTGATGAATTGTGCTTCATAGCTTATGTATGTTTATCCTTGTTTCGCAGTATTTACAACTTTTCCTACCGCTATTTTTAATGAGAATGCTCGAATTCCAATGCTTTCTGGTGACAATTATGCTGAATGGAAGGAGAAAGTCCTTCTCACTTTAGGGTGCTCGGATCTGGACCTGGCACTCCGTGTGGATGAACCACCTATCCCCACGGAATTAAGTACGCCAGGTGCTAAGGCTAATTATGAGCGGTGGGAGCGATCTAATCGCTTAAGTTTAATGCTCATAAAAGCTCACATAAGCCAAAGAATTAGGGGTTCTATCACTAATAGTGATAAGGTCAATGCTTACATGAAGGCAATTGATGAACAATTCGTAAGCTCTGACAAGGCATTGGCCAGCACCACTATGAAGAGGCTCTCAAGTATGACTTTCGACAGAAGTCGTACAGTGCGTGAGAACATAATGGAGATGAGAGACATTGTTGCTAAACTCAAGTCCCTTGAGGTGGATATGTCTGAACCATTTCTTGTGCATTTTATTCTCAGCCCCCTTCCTGCGGAATATGGTCCGTTCAAGATTTCTTACAACATACATAAGGATGAATGCTCACTCAATGAACTTTTGACCATGTGTGTTCAAGAAGAAGAGAGGTTGAAGCATGAGATACCTGAAAGTGTTAATGTGGTGACTCATGGTAAGAGAAATGCAAAGAAGGGCAAAAGTGTTCCCATGCTGAAGAAAATCACCTTCGAATAAGATGCTTGTCGTTCTGTAAGAAGAAGGGACACTGGAAGAAGGATTGCCTGAAATACAAGAAATGGTTTGAGAAGAAAGGTAATTTTACCTTTGTATGTTATGAATCTAATTTTACTGAAGTTTCTGATAATACACGGTGGATTGGTTCTGGTGCTACAATTCACATTGCCAAAATCATGCAGGGTTTTCTAACTAAGAGGAAGCCGATAGGAAGTGAACAATACGTTTATTCTGGCAATAGGACGCGTTCACGTGTGAAAGGCGTGGGGACTTATAGGCTCATTTTGAAGGATGATTTTTACTTAGATTTAGAAAATACTTTTTATATTCCAAAATATTCTTGAAATTTGATTTCTCTTTCAAGATTATCGATTAGTGGATATGATTTGAATTTTCATTATCTTCTGTGAAACTTTTGAAAGATAATAAAGTTATTGGTTTTGGAAATTTGAATGGAAATTTATATAAACTTGAGCTATACCCCAAATTTGAATGAAATGTTTTAACTTTGCATGATAAATAAATTGGCACTAAGCGATGTCTTATCAATGAGAACCCATCTAGTCTTTGGCGCAAGAGATTGAGACACATCTCTATTGAGATAGTCAAAAGGTTGGTTAATTATGGAGTTCTAAAAGCTCTTAATTTTTCTGACTTTGGGACTTGTGTGGACTGCATAAAGGGTAAGCAAACCAACAAATCAACTAAAGGTGCCAAAAGGAGTTCTCAATTACTTGAGATCATACATATAGACATATGTGGACCTTTTCCTACCCCTTGCTTGAATGGTGAGAAATATTTTATCTCGTAGATCAATGACTATTCAATATATATGTATCTCTATTTTCTATTTAATAAATTAGAAGCACTTGATGCTTTTAAAGTTTACAAAACAGAAGTAGAGAAACAAACTGGTGCTCAGATCAAAATTATAAGATCTGATAGGGGTGGAGAATATTATAGAAGGTACACAGATAAGGGACAAGTTAAGGGTCCATTTGCTGAGTTCCTTGAAAGTGAAGGTATAATTGTTCAATATATCATGATAGGAACACCACAACAAAATAGTGTGACAGAAAGAAGGAACCAAACATTAATGGACATGGTAAGAAGCATGATTAGCAGATCAAGTTTACCTTTATCCTTATGGAGTGAAGCCTTAAAAACCGTTGTGTATATTTTAAATAGGATTCCATCCAAGGCTGTCCCAAGACACCTTTTGAGTTATGGAAAGGATGAAAACCTAGTTTAAATTATTTACACGTTTGGGGATGTCCAGCTGAAGTGAGGGTTTATAACCCACAACTAAAGAAGTTGGATGAAAGAATAATAAGCGGTTATTTGATAGGCTATGCGGTTAACTCTAAAGGATTTAGGTTTTATTGGCCTTCTCATTCTCCTAAAATTGTTGAAGCTAGAAACGCTAAATTTCTAGAGGAGCATGAAGAGAGTGGGAGTGTGTAACGACCCGACCGGTCGTTTTGAGTCCCAGCGCTCCTTTCAGCAGTCGGAGGCCATGAACAACTTCATTTCAGGTATTATAACTTGTTCGCATGTTCGGAGTTTAAATTTAGGAAGATCAGAGTTAAATTTAAATGAAAACTCTCATTTGAGAAGCTTAAAGTTGAAAAATGAACTAGGATTGGAATTTTGAGTAAACGACCTCGAAATTGGGATCTAAAGGTTCCAGCAGGTTCGTATGATGATATCGGACTTGGGCGTATGCCCGGTTCGGGTTTTGGATAACCCGGGAGCGTTTTGGCGCCTATTGTGGAAGTTAGCATTTTGGAAGAAATTTCTTAAGTTTGGCTCGGAGTGCATTTCAGCGTTATCGATGTCCGTTTGGGATTCCAAGACTGTGAATAGCTCCGTATGGTGATTCTGGAGTTGGGAGTGCGATCCGAAGTGAATTAGAAGGTCTGTAGGTCCTTTTGGAGAAATTTGGCTAAAGTTAGAATTTGAAGGTTTTTGAGAAGTTTGACCGGAGGTTGACTTTTTGATATCGGGGTCAGAAACCGATTCCGAAAGTTGGAGTAGGTCCTTAATGTCAAATATGATTTTTGTGTAAAATTTGAGGTCAATCGGATATGATTTGATAGGTTTAAGCATCGAAAGTAGAAGTTGGAAAGTTCGAAGTTCATAAGGCTTTAATCGTGGTGTATTTCGTGATTTTAGCGTTAATTGATGGGATTTCAAGCCTCGAGCAAGTTCGTAATGTATTTTGGGACTGGTTAGTATGATTGGTTGGGGGACTCGGGTGGATTTCGGGTGGCTAACGGATCGAATCTGGAGTTTGAAGAAATGTTGAGGTAGCTGGTATCTGGTATTTCCGCTTCTGCGGAAATGTGACCGCAAAAGCGGCCCCACAGAAGCGAAGAAGAAGCCATAGAAGCGGACGAGGGTGAGAGCAGCCAGGACCGCAGAAGAGGCCCTTGATTCGCTGATACGGAACTGCAGAAGCGGTTGGCTTATCGCAGAAGCGAAAATGGGCTTGAGCCCAGGGACCTCAGAAGCGGAATATTTTTCGCAAAAGCGGGACCGCAGAAGCAAAAATCCCTGGAGGCAGAAGTTTAATTTAAAGTCGGGGATTGGCCATTTCTCTCATATTTCTCATGGTCTGGGGCGATTTTGGAGAGCTTAAAGGAGGGGATTTTCGTCATCAATGTCAAGGTAAGTTATCCCCATCACTTTCATGTTAAATATATCAAATATATATAGATTTAAGTATGAAGATTAGTGTAAATTTGGGGTTTTGGTTAAAAACCTAGGAAATTAGAAATCTTGAATTTTGATTACGATTTTGAGTATGGAATTAAGAGAAAATTATATATTCGAGTTCCTAAGGTTATGGGTAAACTTTATCTTCGAAAAGTTTTGGATTCTGGGCACGTGGGCCCGAGGACGTTTTGATCAACTTTCCAATCGGGGTTAGAAATTGCTATAAATTAGTTGTAATGAATATTTAAGCATATATTAATGATTTGCGTAACCATTGGCTAGTCTTGGAGCGTGGTGCATCAATTGGAGTCCTCGGAAGAATGTAGAATGCCGGTTTTGAGTCTACGGAGCGAGGTGAGTCTCCTTTCTAATATTGTGAGGGGCAATTTACCCCATAGGTGAAGTAATTTATTATGTGCTCCTATTTGTGGGGGCTACGAATGCACGGGGTGACGAGAGTCCGTGCGTAGCTACTATTATGCTATTGTCCGGGTAGTTTGGACCCTAAAGCATGTTGCACGTGGATTAATTGTGAACCCATTGGTAAATTGAATTGCTTAACTCACATCAAATTAGTAAGTAAATTTCTAAAGGATTAAACTTCATTTCTTAAATTGTTAAAGGAGAATTGGTTTTATTTGAATTAATATTCCCCGATAAGTTCTTATTTGACTGATTGAGCATGTATTTTATGTGTGCCTGCGTTGCATGGATGATTCGCGAGCAGGATATGTGTTTATTTATGGAACAGGCCGAATGCCTCGGTGATAATAGATGCATCTATGTTTCGTGCCGCTCGACCCTCGGCAGTGCACAATTTACATTTCTGTTGGAGCGGGCCGTCGACCTCGGCATGATTTGCGCGTGTCTATCTGTTACTTGAAAATTATAAATGTGGAATTGGCCCTACGTGGCCTGATATAAACTCATAAGATAATAAAGAACAAACTTCAGAAGCCCTGGATTTATTGTTGAAGGTGTTTACCTGCTTTTCTGGCTTCACAATCAGAACTTCTATACAAATCCATGATTTTCCTCGCACTTATAGAATATTGCTAATTGACCTCTAGTGAGTGTCGGTGTTGGCCATCTCGTCTCTACCCCTTCGGGATTAGGCGGGATACTCACTGAGTACACATTGATTACGTACTCATACTACACTTCTGTACATTTTTGTTGCACATGTATATATACCTCTCGCAGCCTATTGGGCGTAGCTGCACGGACAATTCTGGGACTAGGTGAGCTGCATTGTTCGAGAAAACCCGCAGCCAGTGTAGTTCCTTTTAGCATTTTATTATTTATTCCCTGTCCACTGTATTTCGTATAGATGTTGTATTTTACTTTCCTTATCGATATTTGCTCCTGTACTTGTGACACCGGGTTTCTGGTATGGGTTTCAACGGATTTGTACTAATTGTTATTATTTAAATTTGAATTCAAGTAGTGAACTTTTATTTATGAAAATGGAAGGAAAACCTTAGATTTTCAAAAGTATTAAAAGAGGAATTAATTGATAATCTAGTTGGCTGGCCTGATAGAGGTGTTCGGCGCCAGCACGACCCTTAGTGTATTTTGGGTCGTGACAACATGGTATCAGAGCACTAGGTTCTCGTCGGTCTCGCGAGTCATGAGCAAGTCTAGTAGAGTCTCGGGATCGATATGGAGACGTCTGTACTTATCCTCAGGAGGCTACAGGGCTTTTAGGAGTACTTCCCTTGTTGATTTCCTTTTCGTGTCGTTCGATTCCTTTGAGGCTTATGCCTTTGATTTCTTCCTACTCAATCTTACGCGGGTGCTTGTTATAAATTGAAAATTGAAGGATTGTAATGGCACTACAAATGTGGTGCAGGATGATTTTCCCAGTATAGTTGATTGGACTATTATAGTCGCACTTTGGAGGGATATTCTATTGTTTCAGCTCAGTAATAGAACTTCTAAGAGCCTTGAGGCTAGGCACAAGTTTCCATAATGCTTATGAGCGATTATTCCGCAGTGTTGTTGTGATGGTAGGATGTTTGCCCATGTGTTGGGGCAGTGAATGAATTGGAGGGAAGTTTACTCAGCATGCAATCAAGGGATTCAGTATTTTATTCTCGACCGGGGAAAAGACCGTCGGACTAAGAATGGTCAGGTGTGGGCTGGTGGAAGTAATGAGGCTTGGTATTTGCAAGCGTGGTTGAGCTTTCTTTGATGAGGGGATGTCGTTGTCCTGATTGAACGTACTAAGTTATTGGTGTTATAATTTGCTACAATTCGCCTTTATGGCAGGATATTGTAAAATAATATTAGAGGTACAACTGTCAGATATCGCATGACGTGACATTTTAAGATCGAATCAGAATTTCTAATATTGACGGCTCGATAAAGATGACCTTTGGTAAGGTTTAAAGTTAGCAACAATGGTGGATTCAAGTGCCACGAAGATAGATTTTATTTAAGGCAACAATTGATCAGCAAAGTATGAGGAAGGACATGTGGGAAGTGTTAGATGATGTTTAAAACTTCTAGAAGGCCAAGTGTGAGGAGCAAGGTCAAGTGGTTAATTAAAAATATGAATTCTGCCAAAGTGGGAGAGTGGCGAGGGTTGCATATGGGCTTGGTAGTATGAAGACTATGCGCGTTAAGGAGAGTTTGGATCGAATTAGGGATTTTAATGGTTGGTGATTGAAGCCTGCGGGTATGATGTGAAGTATGGGCTATTATGCGGCAGAAGATTGATATGGCGGAAAGGAGCTGCTTGAAATGGAGGAGGGTGCAGCATAACCCTGAATTTGGAAGGATGTTGCCGCACATTTAATTGATGTCCGCGATGGGCGAATGGACTTGTGCAACTGGAAGGTGAGCTCGGACTCAGGATGGGCTATTGGTGTCATAGTGAATGTACCCCATGCAGCGGTGTGGGAAGATGTCGGGAGGTGATTCCCCTAGGTGGGTTATTCCCCGTGAGAAAATTAGCGGTCGCGTGGTTGGCGAAGCTTCTGCAAGGAATTATATTAGTTGTTCAACAAAGAGATCGATCGTGCGAATGTGGATGAAGACTCAGAATATGAAAGATGGGGATTTACAGGAAGATCCCGAGAGATTTTGATAATTGGTAGCGCGAGGTTAAGTCAAGAAGAGCTAAAAAGGTCGGGCGAACTTAAGAATGGTGAAGTGATGGCTTCAAGCTAAGTGGGAGAGTCCCACCTCTTATGATTGGGTTATGTGATTAACTACTTGCGTGATTTCTGGTTATTAGCATATTGATGGGTTAATTCAGCTACGAGAAAAGACCATAAGTAGTAAATTGAGCGGTGGAATTATTAAGGATGTGCTATGGTTATCCCTATGGGCTCATGTTCGAAGTTGGGAAACGATTTAAGATTTATGCCTTGTATAGAAACGGGTTAAAAGGGGAGTGACTCTGCCAGGTGCTTCATTGAGAGGGTATTAATGTGCTACAAGATTCAGGGAGCTGATTATATTCGGGATTAAGTCAGAGCGGGTGGCTCTTAGCAACGGTCCTAGTGGAACTTAAAATATAAAGTGTGGTACCTAATGATTTGAAGCCTATAAGTACAACTAGGAATCAAGCTTTGTAGCAGCTTATGAGAAGGTGCCCAGAATGTTCTATGATGTGTCACCTTGTGGTGTAGCATTTGAAAAATGTGAAATAATTTGTGAGATTTGAGACAGCATGGTCTCGTAATGCAAGGTCACTCGGGGTGAGTGTAGAGGGAGTATGTTATGCGTTGAAGAGAATTAGTATTATTTCCAAAGCAATCAAGGATAAATTGGAGGGAAAGGGATTGATTAGCCATTGTTGAATTTGGTATGTTGGGGTCTGTGATCCGTTCATTCAGCGTGATCGAGTTATGCGTTTGATTTGTGGCGGTACGTGTGAGGTTTGTCAGCCACCGTAATTGATAACATTATAAACCATTCTACTATTGTGGCTTGTTATGAGGAAGCAGATTTCGGAAGGGCTATGGTGGCTTGGACCACTACTTGCAGATTTGCATATTCTATGGTTATTATGTGTGGATCGGGTTGCATGCCGCAACAGTATGATGATGAGTGTAGTTTTCTATAAGCTAATTTTGTATGTCCTGCTTCCTATTTTCTAAGGAAAGTCCGTAGTAGTGCGGGAGTTAGGTAATTCCTTCCAGAGTTTGATTTTTTGTTTGTGTTGTGTTCGGATTGGTGGCCTATTGGCACATTGTGGCGTCATATGAGACTTGTGATCGCATTCGGAGTGGCTTATTGCCGAGCAGTTTGTACTGGGTAAAATGAGTGTGGGATCTAGGATAAGTGCAATCTGATTATATGAAGTATATTAAGGAGCGAAGATCATTATTTGGTTCTAAATGTGGTAAAGTGTCTTGTCAGAAGTTTAGATTCGGTGGTTGGTTGACTCGGCAGTTGATTATGAATTTTGGCATCTCGTCCGTCGTGGCGGTATTGTAATAGTTAGAGTAAGACCTATGTAGGTCATGAGGTGCAATGGGAGCATCTGATTCGTGGAATTTCGATTAATTCAAACAGAAATGTTATTGTGGTCCTATGAGTAAAGTGATGCAAAGTGTGAATTAAGCAGATTTATGCAGTCATGTTTGAGTACAGTGTATAGTGATTGATACGGTGATCGTATGTTGAAAATAGACCTGGCATAGAACTTTGGATGTTGGAATTGGGCTATAAGGCTTATTTGCTTGAGAAAAAAAAAGGGAATATCTTCAGAATTTATCGAGTCGATGTGCTCAGCTAAGTTGTGGTAGCACGGGGAGGTGCATGGGAAGTTAAACATCAATTTCAGACAACTTTAGTATAGTTCTCAGCACGTTCGAGGATGAACATATGTTTAAGTGGGAGAGAATGTAACGACCCGACCGGTCGTTTTGAGTCCCAGTGCTCCGTTTAGCAGTCGGAGGCCATGAACAGCTTCACTTCAGGTATTATAACTTGTTCGCATGGTTGGAATTTAAATTCAGGAAGATCGGAGTTAAATTTAAATGAAAACTCTCATTTGAGAAGCTTAAAGTTGAAAGAATGAACTAGGATTGGAATTTTGAGTAAACGCCCTCGGAATCGGGATCTGAAGGTTCCACCAGGTTCGTATGATAATATCGGACTTGGGCGTATGCCCGGTTTGGGTTTTGGATAACCCGGGAGCATTTTGGCGCCTAATGTGGAAGATAGCATTTTGAAAGAAATTTCTTAAGTTTGGCTCGGAGTGCATTTTAGCGTTATCGATGTCCGTTTGGGATTCCGAGACTGTGAATAGCACCGTATGGTGATTCTGGAGTTGGGAGCGCGATCAGAAGTGAATTCAAAGGTCCGTAGGTCCTTTTGGAGCAATTTGGCTAAAGTTAGAATTTGAAGGTTTTTGAGAAGTTTGACCGGAGGTTGACTTTTTGATATCGGGGTCGACATCCGATTCCAAAAGTTGGAGTAGGTCTGTAATGTCGAATATTATTTATGTGTAAAATTTGAGGTAAATCGGACGTGATTTGATAGGTTTAAGCATCGAATGTAGAAGTTGAAAAGTTCGAAGTTCATAAGGCTTGAATCGGGGTGTAATTCGTGATTTTAGCGTTAATTGATGAGATTTGAAGCCTCGAGCAAGTAATGTGTTTTGGGACTGGTTGTATGATTGGTTGGGGGCCTCGGGTGGATTCCAGGTGGCTAACGGATCGAATCCGGAGTTTGAACAAGTGCTGAGGTAGCTGGTATCCAGTATTTCCGCTTCTGCAGAAATGGGACCGCAGTAGCGGCCCCGCAGAACCGAAGAAGAAGCCGCAGAAGCGGACGAGGGCGAGGGCGAGGGCGAGGGCGAGGGCGAGGGCGAGGGCAGCCAGGACCGCAGAAGCGGCCCTTGATCCGCTGATGCAGAACCTCAAAAGCGGTTGGCTTATCGCAGAAGCAAAAATAGGCTTGAGCCCAGGGACCGCAGAAGCGGAATATTTTTCGCAAAAGCGGGACCACGGAAGCGGGACCGCGGAAGCGGGATTCATTTCCGCAGAAGCGAAAATCCCTGGAGGCAGAAGGTTAATATAAAGTCGGGGATTGGCCATTTCTCTCATATTTCTCATGGCTTGGGGCGATTTTGGAGAGCTTCAAGGAGGGGATTTTCGTCATCAATGTCCAGGTAAGTTCTCCCCATCACTTTTGTGTTAAATATATCAATTATGTATGGATTTAAGTATGAAGATTAGTGTAAATTTGGGGTTTTGGTTGAAAACCTAGGAAATTAGAAATCGTGGATTTTGATTACGATATTGAGTATGGAATTAAGAGAAAATTATATATTCGAGTTCCTAAGGTTATGGGTAAACTTTATCTTCGAAAAGTTTTGGATTCCTGGATTTATTGTTGAAGGTGTTTACCTGATTTTCTGGCTTCACAATCAGAACTTCTATACAAATCCATGATTTTCCTCGCAGTTATGGAATATTGCTAATTGACCTCTTGTGAGTGTCGGAGTTGGCCATCTCGTCTCTACCACTTCGGGATTAGGCGAGATACTCACTGAGTACACGTTGATTACGTACTCATACTACACTTCTGTGCATTTTTGTTGCACAAGTATATATACCTCTCGCAGCCTATTGGGCGTAGCTGCACGGACAACTCTGGGACTAGGTGAGCTGCATTGTTCGAGACGACCCGCAGCTAGTGTAGTTTCTTTCAGCATTTTATTATTTATTCCATGTCCACTGTATTTCGGACTGATGTTGTATTTTACTTTCCTTATCGATAGTTGCTCATGTACTTGTGATACCGGGTTTCTGGGATGGGTTTCAACGGATTTGCACTAATTGTTATTATTTAAATTTAGATTCAAGTTGTGAACTTTTATTTATGAAAATGGAAGGAAAAACATTAGATTTTCAAAAGTATTAAAAGAGGAATTAATTGATAATCTAGTTGGCTGACTTGACAGAGGTGTCCGGTGCCACCACGACCCTTAGTGGATTTTGGGTCGTGACAATATGGTATTAGAGCACTAGGTTCTCGTCAGTCTCGCGAGTCATGAGCAAGTCTAGTAGAGTCTCGGGATCGGTACAGAGACGTATGTACTTATCCTCGGGAGGGTATAGGGCTTTTAAGAGTACTTCCCTTCTTGATTTCCTTTTCGTGCGGTTTGATTCCTTTGAGGGTTATGCCTTTGATTTCTTCCTACTCAATCCTACATGAGCGCTTGTTATAAATCGAAAATTAAAGGATTGTAATGGCACTACAATTGTGGTACGGGATAATTTTCCCGGTATAGTTGATTGGACTATTATAGTCGCACTTTGGAGGGATATTCTATTGTTTCAGCTCAGTAACAGAACTTCTAAGAGCCTTAAGGCTAGGCACAGGTTGCCATAATGCTTATGAGCAATTATTCTGCAGTGTTGTTGTGATGGTAGGATGTTTGCCTATATGTCGGGGCAGTAAATTAATTGGAGGGAGGTTTACTCAGCATGTAATCAAGGGATTCAGTATTTTATTCCCGACAGGGGAAAAGACAGTCGCACTAAGAATGGTCAAGTGTGGGCTTGTGGAAGTAATGAGGCTTGGTATTTTCAAGTGTGGTTGAGCTTTCTTTGATGAGGGGATGTCGCGGTACTGATTAAACGTACTAAGCTGTTGGTGTTATAATCTGCTACAATTCGCCTTTATGGCAGGATATTGTGAAATAATATTGGAGGTAAAACTGTCAGATATCGCATGACGCGGCCTTCTAAGATCGAATCAGAATTTCTAATATAGATGGCTCGATAAAGATGACCTTTGGAAAGGTTTAAAGTTAGCAGCAATGGTGGATTCAAGTGCCACGAAGATAGATTTCATTTAAGGCAACAATTGAGCAGCAAAGTATGAGGAAGGACATGTGGGAAGTGTTAGATGGTGTTTAAAACTTCTAGAAGGCCAAGTATGAGGAGCAAGGTCGAGTGGTTAATTAAAGAGATGAGTTCCGCCAAAGTGGGAGAATGGAGAAGGTTGCATATGGGCTTGGTAGTAGGAAGACTACGCGCCTTAAGGAGAGTTTGGATCGAATTAGGGATTTTAATGATTGGTGATTGAAGCCTGCGGGTATGATGTGAAGTATGGGCTATTATGCGGCATAAGATTGATATGGTAGAAATGAGCTGCTTGAAATGGAGGAGGGTGCAGCATAACCCTGAATTTGGAAGGATGTTGCCGCACATTTAATTGATGTCCGCGGGGGGCGAATGGACATGTGCAACTGGAAGGTGAGCTCGGACTCAGGATGGGCCATTGGTGTCATAGTGAATGTACCCCGTGCAGCGGCGTAGGAAGATATCGGGAGGTGATTCCCCTAGGTGGGTTATTCCCCGTGAGCACATTAGTGGTCGCGTGGTTGGCAAAGCTTCTGCAAGAAATTAAATTGGTTGTTCAACAAAGAGATCGATCGTGCGAATGTGGATGAAGACTCAGAATATGAAAGATGGGGATTTACAGGAAGATCCCGAGAGATTTTGATAATTGGTAGCGCGAGGTTAAGTCAATAAGAGCTAAAAAGGTCGGGCGAACTCAAGAATGGTGAAATGATGGCTTCAAGATAAGTGGGAGAGTCCCACCGCTTATGATTGGGCTTTATGATTAACTACTTGCGTGATTTCTAGTTATTAGCATATTGATGGGTTAATTCAGCTACGAGAAAAGACCATAAGTAGTAAATTGAGCGGAGGAATTATTAAGGATGTGCTATGGTTAGCCTTATGGGCTTATGTTCGAAGTTGGGAAAAGATTTAAGATTTATGCCTTGTATAGAAACGGGTTAAAAGGGGAGTGACTCTGACAGGTGCTTTCTTGAGAGGGTATTAATGTGCTAGAAGATTCAGGGAGTTGATTATATTCGGGATCAAGTCAGAGCGGGTGGCTCTCAGCAACGGTCCTAGTGGAACTCAAAAGATAAAGTGTGGTACCTGATGATTTCAAGCCTATAAGTACAACTAAGAATCAAGATTTGTAGAAGCTTATGAGAAGGTGCCCAGAATGTTCTATGATGTATTACCTTGTGGTGTAGCATTTGAGAAATGTGAAATAATTCGTGAGATTTGAGATAGCATGGTCTCGCAATTCAAGGTCACTCGGGGTGAGTGTAGAGGGAGTATGTTATGCGTTGAAGAGAATTAGTGTTATTTCCAAAGCAATCAAGGATAAATTGGAGGGAAAAGGATTGATTAGACATAGTTTAATTTGTCATGTTGGGGTCTGTGATCCATTCATTCAGCGTGATCGAGTTATGCGTTTGATTTGTGGCGGTACGTGTGAGGTTTGTCGGCCGCCGTAATTGATAACATTCTAAACCATTCTATTGTTATGGCTTGTTATGAGGAAGCAGATTTCGGAAGGGCTATGGTGGCTTGGACCACTACTTGCAGATTTGCATATTCTATGGTTTTGCTGTATGGATCGGGTTGCATGCCACAACAGTGTGATGATGAGTGTAGTTTTCTATACGCTAATTTTGTATGTCATGCTTCTTACTTTCTAAGGAAAGTCCGTAGTAGTGCGGGAGTTAGGTAATTCCTTCCAGAGTTCGATTTCCAGTTTATGTTGTGTTCGGATTGGTGGCCTATTGACACATTGTGGCGTCATATGAGACTTGTGATCGCATTCAGAGTGGCTTATTACCGAGCAGTTCATACTGAGTAAGATGAGTGTGGGATTTAGGATAAGTATAATCTGATTATATGAAGTATATTAAGGAGCGAAGATCATTATTTGGTTCAGAATGTGGTAAAGTTTCTTTTCAGAAGTATAGACTCGATGGTTGGTTGACTCGGCAGTTGATTATGAATTTCAGCATCTCGTCCATCGTGGTGGTATTGTAATAGTTAAAGTAAGATCTATGTAGGTCATGAGGTGCAATGGGAGCATCAGATTCGTGGAATTTCGATTAATTCAAACAGAAATATTATTATGGTCCTATGAGTAAAGTGATGCAAAGTGTGAATTCAGCAGAGTTTTGCAGTCATGTTTGAGTACAGTGTATAGTGATTGATACGGTGATCGTATATTGGAAACAGGCCTGGCATAGAACTCCGGATGTTGGAATTGGGCTCTAAGGCTTATTTGCTTAAGAAAAAAAGGGAATATCTTCAGAATTTATCGAGTCGATGTGCTCAGCTAAGTTGTGGTAGCACGGGGAAGTGCATGAGAAGTTAAACATCAATTTCAGACTACTTCAGTATAGTTCTCAGCACGTTCGAGGACGAACGTATGTTTAAGTGGGAGAGAATGTAACGACCCGACCGGTCGTTTTGAGTCCCAACACTCCGTTTAGCAGTCGGAGGACATGAACATCTTCATTTCAGGTATTATAACTTGTTCGCATGGTCAGAATTTAAATTCAGGAAGATCGGAGTTAAATTTAAATGAAAACTCTCATTTGAGAAACTTAAAGTTGAAAGAATGAACTAGGATTGGAATTTTGAGTAAACGACCTCGGAATCGGGATTTGAAGGTTCCAACAGGTTCGTATGATGATATTGGACTTGGGCATATGCCCGGTTCGGATTTTGGATGACCCGAGAGCGTTTTGGCGCCTATTGTGGAAGTTAGCATTTTGGAAGAAATTTCTTATGTTTGGCTCGGAGTTCATTTTAGTTTATCGATGTCCGTTTGGAATTCCGAGACCGTAAATAGATCCGTATGGTGATTCTGGAATTGGGAGCGTGATCGGAAGTGAATTCAAAGGTCCATAGGTCCTTTTGGAGCAATTTGGCTAAAGTTAGAATTTGAAGATTTTTGAGAAGTTTGACCGGAGGCTGACTTTTTGATATCAGGGTCGTAATCCGATTTCAAAAGTTGGAGTAGGTCCGTAATGTCGAATATGATTTGTGTGTAAAATTTGAGGTCAATCGGACGTGATTTGATAGGTTTAAGTATCGAAAATAGAAGTTGGAAAGTTCGAAGTTCATAAGGCTTGAATCGGGGTGTAATTCGTAATTTTAGCGTTATTTGATGGGATTTGAAGCCTCGAGCAAGTCCGTAATGTTTTTTAGGACTGGTTGGAATGATTGGTTGGGGCCTCGGGTGGATTCCAGGTGGCTAATGGATCGAATCCGGAGTTTGAACAAGTGCTGAGGTAGCTCGTATCTGGTATTTCCGCTTCTGCGGAAGTGGGACCACAGAAGCGAAGAAGAAGCCACAGAAGTGGACGAGGGCGAGGGAAGCCAGGACCGCAGAAGCGGCCCTTGATACGCTGATGCGGAACCGCAGAAGCGGTTGTCTTATCGCAGAAGCGAAAATGGGCTTGAGCCCAGGGACCGCAGAAGCAGAATATTTTCCGCAAAAGCGAGACCGCGGAAGCGGGATTTATTTCCGCAGAAGCGAAAATCCCTGGAGGCAGAAGGTTAATTTAAAGTCGGGGATTGGCCATTTCTCTCATATTTCTCATGGCTTGGGGCGATTTTGGAGAGCTTCAAGGAGGGGATTTTTGTCGTCAATGTCAAGGTAAGTTATCCCCATCACTTTCGTGTTAAATATATCAATTATGTATGGATTTAAGTATGAAGATTAGTGTAAATTTGGGGTTTTGGTTGAAAACCTAGGAAATTAGAAATCTTGGATTTTGATTACGATTTTGAGTATGGAATTAAGCGAAAATTATATATTCGAGTTCCTAAGGTTATTGGTAAACTTTATCTTCGAAAAGTTTTGGATTCCGAGCACATGGGCCCGAGGGTGTTTTGGTCAACTTTCCAATCGGGGTTAGGAATTGCTATAAATTAGTTGTAATGAATATTTGAGCATATATTAATGGATTTGCGTAACCATTGGCTAGTCTTGGAGCGTGGTGCATCAATTGGAGTCCTCGGAAGAATGTAGAATGCCGGTTTTGAGTCAACGGAGCGAGGTGAGTCTCCTTTCTAATCTTGTGAGGGGGAATTTACCCCATAGGTGAAGTAATTTATTATGTGCTCCTATTTGTGGGGGCTACGTACGCACGAGGTGACGAGAGTCCATGCGTAGCTACTATTATTCTGTTGTCCGGGTAGTTAGGACCAAAAACATGTTGCACGTGGATTAATTGTGAACCTATTGGTAGCTTGAATTGTTTAACTCACATCGAATTAGTAAATAAATTTCTAAAAGGATTAAACTTCATTTCTTAAATTGTTAAAGGAGAGTTGGTTTTATTTGAATTAATATTCCCCGATAAGTTCTTATTTTACTGATTGAGCATGTATTTTATGTGTACCTGCATTGCATGGATGATTCGCGAGCAGGATATGTGTTTATCTATGGAACAGGGCGAACACCTCGGTGATAATAGATGCATCTATGTTTCGTGCCGCTCGACCCTCAGCAGTGCACAATTTACATTTCTATTGGAGTGGTCCGTCGACATCGGCATGATTTGCGCGTGTTTATCTGTTACTTGAAAATTGTAAATGTGGAATTGGCCCTACGTGGCATGATATAAACTGATTAGATAATAGAGAACAAAATTCAGAAGCCCTGTATTTATTGTTGAATGTGTTTACCTGTTTTTCTGGCTTCACAATCAGAACTACTATACAAATCCATGATTTTTCTCGCACTTATAGAATATTGCTAATTGTCCTCTAGTGAGCGTCGGAGTTGGCCATCTCGTCTCTACCCCTTCGGGATTAGGCGGGATACTCACTAAGTACACATTGATTACGTACTCATACTACACTTCTATGCATTTTTGTTGCACAGATATATACACCTCTCGTAGCCTATTGGGCATAGCAGCACAGATGACTCTGGGACTAGGTGAGCTGCATTGTTCGAGACGACCCGCAGCCAGTGTATTTCCTTTCAGCATTTTATTATTTATTCTCTGTCCACTATATTTCGGATAGATGTTGTATTTTACTTTCCTTATCGATAGTTTCTCATGTACTTGTGACACCGGGTTTCTGGGATGGGTTTTAACGGATTTATACTAATTGTTATTATTTAAATTTGAATTCAAGTAGTGAAATTTTATTTATGAAAATGGAAGGAAAAACCTTAGATTTTCAAAAGTATTAAAAGATGAATTAATTGATAATCTAGTTGGCTGGCCTGACAGAGGTGTCCAGCGCCACCACGACCCTTAGTGGATTTTGGGTCGTGACAGAGTGGTTTGACTCAAAGAGTGGAATTGGAAGAAGCAAGGGAACCACTTGTGGTACCTTTATATATTGGGAACTTGAATGTTGCTCAGAAAAATTCTCATGAATTATCTGAACAACAACAAGTTCAAGAGCCACCACCACTTGTGGAGCCACATAAAGATCAACCCGCTTTACCTGAACCCACTGAAGAAGTGTCTGAACCAGTGAGAGCGAGAAAATCCTCAAGAATTCGAAAATCAGCAATTTCTAGCGACTATGTTGTATATCTCCAAGAGATCTGATTATGATATTGGACTAAAAGATGATCCATGCCCGTTTTCGCAAGCCATAAGTGGAGAAAACTCCACACTTTGGTATGATGCCATGAAAGAAGAGTTAGAATCTAGGGCTAAAAATAAAGTCTGGGATCTCGTCGAATTACCAAAGAGATCCTCCCCCATAGGTTCCAAGTGGGTCTTTAAGACTAAAAGAGACTCATCTGGTAATATCGAACGATATAAAGCCAGATTTGTAGCCAAGGGTTTTACTCAAAGGGAAGATATTGATTACCATGAAACATTCTCTCCTGTATCAAAGAAGGATTCATTGAGAATAATCATGGCATTAGTAGCTCATTTTGATTTAGAGTTGCATCAAATGGATGTGAAAACAACTTTCCTGAATGGAGATCTTGAAGAGGAGGTATACATGCGTCAGCCTGAAGGATTTTGTGATAAGGACAAAAGTCACCTTGTTTGCAAGTTGAATAAATCTATTTATGGGCTAAAACAGGCTTCCCGCCAATGGTATATTAAATTTCATAATGTTGTTTCTTCATTTGGATTTGCGGAGAACATCATTGATCAGTGTATATACCTTAAGATAAGTGGGAGCAATTATATTTTTATAGTCCTATATGTGGATGATATTTTACTTGCAAGTAGTGACTTGGGATTGTTGCACGAGACTAAACAAATCCTTATCCAGAACTTTGAGATGAAGGATATGGGTGAAGCCTCTTATGTCATTGGCATAGAGATTCAAAGAGACAAATCCCAAAGATTACTTGGACTGTCTCAAAAAGCCTACATTGAAAGAATTCTGGAAAGATTCGGGATGAAGAACTGTTCACCTATAGCATCACCCACAATTAAAGGTGATAAATTCTCGTTGAATCAGTGTCCACAAAATGCATTGGAAAAGGAGAAAATGAAAGACATTCCCTATGCTTCGCTTGTTGGGAGCCTTATGTATGCACAGGTCTGTACTAGACCTGATATTGCTTTTGCGGTAGGAATACTTGGCAGATATCAAAGTAACCCTTGTCTTGACCATTGGAAAGTTGGTAAAAGAGTCTTGAGATATTTGCAAGGAACCAAGGATTTTAAGCTCACATACAAATATTCTGACTCAATGGAGGTGATTGGATATTCAGATTCTGATTTGGGTGGATGCAAAGACACTGGTAAATCTACTTCAGGATATATTTTCCTTCTTGCGGGAGGTGCTGTGTCTTGGAGAAGTGTCAAGCAGACCGTTGTTGCAACATCCATAATGGAAGCTGAATTTATAGCATGCTATGAAGCTACATCACATGCGTTATGGTTGAAAAACTTTATTTTCGGCCTTAGGATTGTCGATTCCATTTCAAGGCTATTGAGAATCTTTTGTGACAATTCAGCTGCAGTTTTCTTTTCTAAGAATAATAAAAGTGGCAGCCGAAGCAAGCACATTGACATAAAGTACTTGATGGCTAGAGACTATGTGAAAAAGCAAGATGTGAATTTTGAGCATATTAGTACTACTTTGATGATTGCTGATCCTATGACTAAAGGTCTGCCGGCTAATATTTTCAAGGATCATGTAACCCATATGGGGCTTAGTAGCTCAATTTAGTCTTGCTTTGCTCTCTAATAGTTTGTCTAGACATTATGTTTATTTTGATATACATGACAGTGCACACTTTTGGTTTTTCATTTATTATTTGTGATTATTGGATTAATAAAGTTGGACTCTGAATGACTTATATTAAGTTCATTCATAAATTTGTTAGACACTTTATTAGAATATATTGTGCATTGTAATACATGGAAGGAAGTGTTTGTTTAAAAGCATGACCGTCATAATTCGTGTAATAATATATTCTAGTTAAAGTGATTGTCGCATAACTTTTAGTTGAGTGATAAAGTTTATGGACATATTATATGTTTATCTCTCATAAAGGATTATCTGATTTTAAATATATGGGCCAAGTGGGAGAATGTAAGAAATTCACCGTATCTTTCTAGAAATTTTTAGTGTGGCCCACATATAAGGTAATAAATTATTTACCTTGTCTCCCAAAGGAAATAATATATCAGATAATATTCTGTAGTTATGCATATATGGTAGTTTCTTTGATGGAAAGAAATTACCATATATTAGTAGTCCCTAGAGTAATTATAATTTATGGAGAAATCCCTAGGGCTAAAGTATTTGCCTAAGAGTCCCTAGCCTACCTATAAATACGCCTGTGACTCCATCAGTCTGGCATCCTACGACAGACACAGGCTAGAAGACTCCTTAGGTTTTCTCTCAAGGTTCTTCCAAGGAATTCCCACATTACTTGAACAACTATGGCTGAAGGTACGTTCATATTAATATTCCGCTGCGTTGGTTCTGTGTATGTACTCGAATTCTAGCAGAATCAATTAAATAAAAATCCGCTTAATCATCTGACACAAATGCTGATAGATTAAATATACAACAACAATAAATCTAGCGTAATTTCACAAGTGGGATTTGAGGAAGGTAATGTATACGTATCCTTAACCCTACCTTGTGAAGGTTAATATGTTATTTTCGATAAACTCTCAGCTCCGAATGACAGGGTAAATATATGTATGATAATTTCTTGAAATGATATTACTCGATTGTACGTAAGCTCGAATGTACATTTGTACACTTTAAACTATCTATGTTTTTGTCTACATTTGTGCACTTTAGACTATCGCAACCATCACTCTGAAACTCATTCGGTATCCGAAACTTATTAACTCGACTAATTCAAAATCCCGTTACACGGTAATTTCCTAGAAAGATTAAAAAATGTAATAAAAATAAAAAGGAACACTCATAGTCTTTGGTGTATCAAGCCATAAACAGTCACAAGAGCCATTACTAATGAATGATCAATATGAGGTTCCACCACCAAACTTAACACATCATCTCCAAATTGAACTCCACAAGATGATTTTTTTTGTTTTACCTGCATAAACCCAGTTACTGATTTTGTTAAAATCAAATTCCAATTAAATGAAAAATCCATAGCTATAATATTATTTAATAATAAGGAACTTTTGAAGCATATTTACTGCTTTTGACAAGAAGAAAACCAGTATGATACCAACACCTCACTTTTTTGTAAGGATTTAAGTTAAATATATCGTCAGTGTAATATAATTTTTTACACCATCAATTCAGTTTAACATGTTCTATCAGAGATTCATACGTCAATATAAAATGAAGAGAACTTCTAGTCTTCTAACTATATACTTTTTTTTTTTATTTTTTTTTATTTTACATAATATTGGCCTTAGATAAGTTTATGAAAAATGAAAGAATTAAACGCTATCGTTGTTATTATAGAGTAGTTTACCCATGATAGCATGTTAGTTAATAATGTTTTTTTTTATCATTTTACTCCTTAATAATAATTATCATAGAAATTTATCTTTAGTTAATTAATATCATATAAATTATCTAATTGCATGTGTAAATATTTTTTACGGATCAGTATATAAAATTTAAACTCTTATAAAACTTCGCAATATTGAATAAACAAGATAGTGACAAACCTCTGCAATAAGTTTGTTTTCTCTGCTGACAATTTTGAATTCTGATTTGCCTTGTAAACATATAATCTTATAGCAGCTTGTTTCAGCTTCATCAAATCCTAATAAAGTAACATCATAGTTTAAGTAATCTCCCCATAGGAAATAACCATTTTTCTTTACTTGGAACCAAGGTATCTCAATCAAATTATCATTGCTCCATTTATAGCCATTCCAATGACCAAAAACTTGAAGTTTCTGCAAAAAAAAAATAAATAAATAGAAAACTTAAGTATAAACACAAATAATAAATTACTAGCTTACTAATTTCAAGATTTTGCATGCAGTGGAGGAACCGATAATGGGTTCGCGAGCAGTGGTGGAGCCAGAATTTTATTAAGGAGAGTTAAAATATAAGGAAGTAAACCCATGAAAAAGCCAATATTGGATGTCAATATGTAGTATATACATAAAACAAAAAAAAAAAAAAATCGCCAAGCTACATAGAGGGTGTTTGGCTAAGCTTATTAGCTGGTCAAACTGACTTATAAGCACTTTTTGACTTATCTATGCGTTTGGTAAAATTAAAAGAGCTTATAAGTTAAGTGCTTATAAGCCAAAAATAAGTCAAAAGTCATAAGTTGGTCTCCCCCAACTTATCAAATTTCAGCTTATAAGCACTTTATGTTTGACCAAAATATTTACTATTCTATCCCTAAAATACTTCTTTTTAGAATAAAACTCTTCGTATACACAGTTGTTCAGCTGCTTATTATTAATTTCAGCACTTTTATCCAAACATGTAACTGCTTATTTTTTAAATCAGCTTCAGCACTTAAAAGTGCTTTTTAGCACCTAATGCTTATCAGCTACTCTAAATCAGCTAAGCCAAACGGGCTCATAGTATAATTTTCAGACAAAGGGGGGTCAGTTGACACCTCTTCAAAGCATGTGGCTCAGCCACTGCTCGCGAGTTAGAAGATTTTGCTAGGGCAGTCCAGTATACGAAGCATCCCGTATTCATGCAAGATCCGGAAGGACCGCACCTAAGGAGTGTAATATCTAGGCAGTCTACCCTATCAGAGGCGACAATAGGTAATTTTACGGCTCGAACGTGTGACCTATCCGATGAAATATCAAGCTACATATATGTGCCAAAAATAAATATAGACATAGTTAAATATGTATTTTAGAATTAGGCAGGGCAACCCAGTACACAAAATATTTCTCTTTCACGCAGGGTCTAGAAAAAGCTGCACCCCAAGGGATTGTGATGTATGCAGCCTACCATGGTGCAAGCATCAGTGGCTGATTCCACGGCTCGAACCCTGACCTATAGGTCACACAGAACAACTTGACCTTTGCTCAAAAGCTCCTCTTCCATGTATTTTAGAACCAACATCATCTAAATTTTGGATCCGCCGCCGACTGCCGTACTCATGTTAGCTGGAAAAAAAAATGTTGAATTTTTTACTCTTACCTTTTGTCGTATGGAGAAGAGAACTTTGCCTTGTAAATCCATGAGATAGACTTCTTTGCTACATTTTCTGTTGTAGTTGTCAATCCTGTAAATTATATTGCCTTTTGAGTCAAAACCAGTGCAGCCATTTCCATGGTAGACCAAAGATTTCATCCATAAAGTAAATGTTTCTCTTCTCATAGTTATGTATGGATTTGTTGAAGAAAAAGAAGACGAAGAAGTTGACGTTTGAGGGTAAACTCTAGCCATTGGAAAAGCCTATAGGATACACAAATTGGTAGAACAAAACTTCTTAATATGAGAGTTTTTATATATAACATGTAGAAATATAATTGAGAAGAGCCCACATATAGGATATCAACGAGAAGTTTATATAAGAAATAGAAATATTCATCTTTGTAGGGCTAAAGCAGTTGTTATTTATGTCTTGAATGTTTTCTTCGTATTTTTAGAAAATTCATAATCCTTGTAGGTTTGGGAAACCAACTGTTCTAGTAAATATGAAAAAAAAAACTTGCTGTCCTTGTCGGACTAGCAAAACTTTTTTCTTATAGGTTCAGGACTATTTAGGATATGTATATAGGGGTTTTAGTTGGAAATTCTATAATTATGATGTATTTTTCTTCTTATTCATAATGGAAAACTCTTTCTGTTTGGAAATCCTTGTATTATCTTTTTTTCCTCTATTTGTTTTGTATGCGATTATATACTAGTTAACCCACAATTTTCTAGATCAAGAGATAAATAGGTGCAAGTTAGTTATTAGGGGCTTTCTTTACTTTTAGCCTCCGCCTAGAAACTATTTATATTCAATAGCCATAAAAGTATATAAAATTTATATATAACATATATAATATATGTATATACAAAAAATATACATAATTTAGCTAATATTTTAAAAACGGCTATATAGTTTCATTTTCCTTTAAAAAAAGACCATGAACCTAAACCAAACTTGGGTTTTAGTAACCCGCCACTTTATTTGTTCAATAATTAGGTATGAATTTTTTGGGGACAAGAAGAGTGGATCGAAGTGTAAATGAATAACAAAGTAGCAATGATCATGTTCAGAAACATATCTATTTATGTGGGGAAAGATTTGTTTTTTCATTGGTTATAATTGGCCCTATTAGTGTAGAATATGAAAACATTATTTAAGTGGATTTAAATTATAGCCAATGATAATAGTGTAAAGCTCATCAACCTAAGAGGCTTATACCTCACAATGGTTTATCATCCGACAAGTGGGATCTTGGGATAGTAGTGTGTACACAGACCGTTCTATTACCTTAGAAAGATAGATAGATTCTTTCTGATAGACCTTCGACTCAAGAAAAGATTAAAAGAAGCGATGACAACAAGCAGTAACAATAACAAGAACTAAGAAAATCGAAGTAAAAGATAATAAGAAAATAAAAGATAAAAAGGGTAGTCCGGTGCACTAAGCTCCCGCTATGCGCATGGTCAAAGAAATGATCAGACCACAGGGGTCTATTGTATGTAGTCTTACCCTTAGTTTATACAAGAAGTTATTTTCACGATTTGAATTTGTCACCTCCTTGTTACATAGCAGCAACTTTAAAATGAGACTAAATCCAAGTTCGTCTCGAAAAATCACACATTGAGGGATAAGGCGCTAGGCAACATGTTAGGTGGGAGTTAGTGAAAAAAACAGAAAAACTAACAAGATCATTCCCTGAAGCTAAGCCAAACTGGGGTTTAGTAAATTAATTATGATTTTTGGAGGACAAGAAAAGTGGCTTGAAGTGTAAATGAAAAAGAAAGAAGTAATGATCAAATTCCAAAATTGAAACATATCAATATGTGTGGGGGAAAGGTTGTTTTTGTCAGTGGTTATATGATTGGCCCTATCTGTTTAAATTTTTAAAACATTCATTCAAAGGAGGCCCCATTTTTCTCTTTAATTGAAAATTTTATAAAAATTATTTTTTGTTTCACCAGATATTTTGTGAATAGAAAATCAAAGCCTTTTTTTTTTCCATTTTATAGTAGTTGGATAATTTTTGATGTCATGAGAAAGAGAAACATGCATGAATATTTTGGTGTATTTAGTGTTGCTATTTGTACATTGTCATTTTTTGAGATAAATATTAAATAACATTAATATTTTCTAATAGGGGTGGCCAAAATTAATTGGCAGTGCACTTATTATGTTTGCTATAAGCTCAATTAAATTGGTCATTGAAATGATTATATTTGTTTCATTGCACTTTTGAGGACCAGTTTCAAAAGCTATTGATTTTATTGAGTGAAGTATACAAATAATTCTCACAGTGGATGATTTTGAATAACCCTCTAATATAACAAGTGTTGTCCTTCGTTTGCCTCAAAAAAATAAATTCGGTATACGAAATATCTTGTGTTCACGTAGGATCCGAAAAAGGGTCGCATCACAGGAGGTGTGATGGAGGCAACCGACCTTAATGTCTCATAAGTAATATATTTAATTTTTGCCTTGAAGTTATGCCCATGAGGCAAGCCGGTGTCAAAAGTTAAATGCTACTACCTAAACAAATATTACTATATTTTTGTAATATTTTGGATTTTAGTTTGGTTTTTGGAATATTTTCGGATAAATGTATTAGTTGGGCCTTATAGCCCAAGTTAGTGTGAAGAAGACGGACCGGGTCTACTAGGGCTGGACAACGGCACAAACTCGAGACAAGTTGATGTATATGTCAAGAAAATCATCTATTTAGTAATTACATAATGGGTGAAAAATAAAATATTCATATTTTCAATGTACTAGCAGGGTTATTTTCTAGAAATCAAAATAAAGACGATGCTAACTTATTACAATTACACACACATATATATTTATATAAGATAAATCAATATAAACCGGCTAACTCTAATTCCTTGATCTGTTTCAATCGGACATATTTTATGTTTCACTAATAAATTTTGCATTTTTTTCTCGCAAAACTATCAGTTACGTCCATTTATAAGTAGTTTACTATCAAAATTAATAAATTCATTAAATATTATTAATATTAGCCAATTAATATTTGTAGCCAAAAAAGATCAAAATATTTATTTTCTTTTGAGTGGGTATTATACTATTATTAGAATAGATTAGGAGAAGCATACAATTGGGGGAGGACTCACCGACACTCAGAAATTTTGACAAAAAACTCCGTACGTGCTTGCAAATTTCTTCAAGAAATAGTCAAATATTAGTATATAGGCTCCCGTTCCAATCTTTATGAGAAATGATATAAATTTATATTGAATGTCATAGTGCCTCTGCGACTGCCGAATTCTGAATCCACCTCTGTTTTTGGTACGATTCTTGGTATGAAAAATTCTATAGAGAGAATTTTTTTTCTTTAATGAATCTTACGCGGCACGAATTCAAATTAATCGAGGCTTTAATGTGAGTATCGAATACAGAGTGAAAAACGAAAGAGATCTTAGTTCTTGACTCCCTATACCCTAGTATCTCCCGTTAACTCCAAAGACAAAGAAAATCATGGAAAAAGTATCTACATTTCACAGTCAAAGTAATGGATAAATAGGAGGCAAAGCAAATGTGTGGCTGTCAATTCTCATATCATATGGTGGATATCATAATTATAGTAGGAACGTAAGAAGGTTGAACACCACAGGGTCGTTATCGCCGTCCAGCAGCTTGTCATTTACAAATGGTTCACAAATGCCATTAAGTTCAACGTGATGTGTTTCCAGAACCGAACAATACACATAATATATATATATATATATATATATATATATATATATATATATATATAT
>MU736741.1:4371-80379 GCA_026770625.1 Nicotiana glauca | reverse complement strand
CCTAATCCTCAGCTGATGATAGCCCGATCTCAAATCTATCTTTGAAAACACCTTCTCACCCTGCAACTGGTCAAATAAATCATCAATCCTCGGCAGTGGATACTTGTTCTTTATCGTCACCTTGCTCAACTGCCGGTAATCGATGCACATCCTCATCGATCCATCCTTTTTCCTCACAAATAGAACTGGCGCACCACAAGGAGAAACACTAGGCCTGATGAAACCCTTCTCAAGCAAATCTTGCAACTGATCCTTTAACTCCTTCAGCTCTGGCGGGGCCATACGATACGGCGGGATAGAAAAGGGCTGCGTGCCTGGAGCCAGATCAATACAAAAACCAATATCCCTGTCGGGCGGCATACCCGGCAGGTCTTAAGGGAAAACCTATGGGAACTCCCGAACAATAGGAACTAAGTCAATAGAAGGAACCTCTGTTCTGGAATCACGAACATATGCCAATTAAGCTAAACATCCCTTCTCGACCATGCGTCGATCCTTAACATATGAAATAACACTGCGGGTGGCATGACCTGGGGTCCCTCTCTACCCTAATCGGGGCAAGTTCGGTAAAGCCAAGGTCATGGTCTTGGCGTGACAATCCTAGATCGCATGATACGGGGACAACCAATCCATCCCCAATATAACATCAAAATCAACCATGTCTAGAAGCAACAGATCAACACGGGTCTCAACACCCTCAAATTCTACTACACAGGAATGATGGACTCTATCGACTACTATGGAATCACCCACTGGCGTGGGTACATATACTAGAATACCCAAGGCATCACTAGGCATAGCCAAGTAGGGAGCAAAATAAGACGACACATATGAATACGTAGACCCAGGGTCAAATAGCACTAAAGCATCCCTGTCACAGACCAGAATAGTCCCTGTAATAACAGTATCGGAAGACTCAGCCTCTGGCCTGGCTAGCAAAGCATAACACAGGGGCTGGGCCCCACCTCCCTGAACTGTGTCTCTAAGATGATCAACCACTGGCTGACCTCCTCCTCTGCCGGTCCGAGCTCCACCTCTACGGTCCCTACCTCCACCTCTATGATCCCTACCCCTGCCTCTAGCTGGCTGGGCGGGCTGTGGATCACCTGCTGCCTGATTCATGGGGCGAGGACCCTGCTGCTGAGAGCAACTCGATGCTCGAGGGCGAAACCTGACAATATGACCGAGGTCACCACAACCATAATAAGATCACGGCTGCTTGGACTGCTGGCCCTGCCGACCTGAATGTCCTCCCCTGAAGCTCTAAAGTGGGGGTGCACTAATAGGCTGCTGATCTGAATAGTACTGCTGAGAACCACCACTGCCTGGAGTACCATGAGAAACCTGAAGCGCAGACTAAAAGGGCCTCATTGACTGACCTCTACCATAGGAATCCCTACCTCCAGATGAGGTACAACTGAACCTACCAGAATGACGAGGCCTCTTTTCCGACATGTGACCACCTCCTCGTGAGAGGGCCATCTCAACTCTGCGGGCCGCATTGGCCGCCTCCTAAAAGGAAATATCACTACCAACTCCCATGGCCATCTGGAGACGGATCGGCTGAATCATTTCATCAATAAACCTGCGGACTCTATCTCGCTCCGTAGGGAGTATCACAACCGCATGGCGTGCCAAGTCAACAAATCTAGTCTCATACTATGTAACAGTCATGGAGCCCTGCTGGAGGCGCTCAAACTCTCTACGAAGTGCCTCCCGCTGAGTGACGGAGAGAAACTTCTCCAAGAATAACTCTGCGAACTGATCCCATGTCAAAGTTGGAGACCCTGCTAGTCTAGATAGGAAAAAATCTCTCCACCAAGTCTTCGCGGATCCTGCAAGCCGGAAGGTGCAAAAATCGACCCCGTTGGTCTCCACTATACCCATGGTCCTGAGAATCTCATGACAGCCGAATAGAAAATCTTGTGGATCCTCTGATAAAGCACCGCTAAAAGTGGTGGTGAGAGCTTGGAGAACCGATCAAGTCTCCACAAAGCATCTGAAAACATAGCCGCTCCATCGACGGCCTGAGCTGTAATACCTGTCTGAGCTACCACTACTGGCTGAACCACTGGGACCTGGGTCCGTGGAGCTACCTGCTCTAGAGTACGCGTAGCAGGAGTCTGAACCCCTCATCCAGCCTGAGAAGTGGCTGGTGCTACTGGCAACAAACCCGCTCTGGTGGCACTATCCATAAAGCCTGCCAATCTGACTAGAGCATCCTGAAGATTTGGGGTGAACATGACCCCTCCTGGACCTGAGATGGGCCCACTTGAGCTACTGGGGCTAGAACCTCCTCATCATAGTCAATATGAGGCTCCACCTCTGGAACTGCTGCCCGGGGTTGAGCTCTGCCCCTCGCAGGAGCTGCTGCTGGGGGCTCGGGCTACTACGCAGTAGAAGAAGAAGCACGTTTTCTCGCCATCTTAAAAAGAACAGAGCAGAAAGACAATCAATAATTGAGAAACAGAATCACACGACAAGAAAGAAAAAAAGTGAAATTCTTTTCCTAACTCTGTAGCCTCTAGGGGATAAATACAGACGTCTCCGTACCATTCCCTCAGACTCTACCAAGTTTGTCCATGAGTAGTGAGACCTATGCAACCTAGAGCTCTGATACCAACTTGTCACGACCCGGATTTCCCACCATCGAGAGTCATGATGGTGCCTACTAATGGAGCTAGGCTAGCCAAACTTCAAACATTCTCTAACAAACCTCAACAACATAAATATACTGAAAACAATTAAATAAGTGCGGAAGACTTTAAGTTTAATAAAATGAAATCAAAATGCGAAAGTTTAAAACATATCGCTACCCAAATTTTTTTGTCACAAGCTCACGGACTACTAAAGAGTGCTACAAACAAGTCTGAATGGAAAGAAAAATACATATGTCTGTTTCGCTACGATGAAACAAACAAAAGTAAAGGAAGGGACTTCGGCCTGCGAATGCCAGTTGTGCTACCTCGTAAGTCCCTGGACTGAAGTCAGCTCCCGCTCGGTGCTTCTGCTATGGTCCAAAAGCTGCTCCAGTACCGTGATTTGTGCAAAAAGCACAGAAGTGTAGTATCAGCACAACCGACCCCATGTGTTGGTAAGTGCCTAGCCTAAACCCGGCGAAGTAGTGACGAGGCTAGACAGGACTACCAATTCAACCTGTGCATTTCAACATATATATATGCAGTAAAAGGGAAAAGAAATACCAAAATTACACAGTTAAAAGGGAGGGAAACATGCTATGGGGGAGTACAATCCGGATATAACAGTCATCAACGAAATTAAGAAACAGGGCACAATATTAACTACCAAAGAATAAGAAATTCAACAGTTGCACGGCATCAACCTTCGTGCTTTTACTCTCATCCTCACCCAAAGCAATCGAATAAAATGCACGGCATCACCCTTCGTGCTTTCCCTCACATAACTCTCATTTCATGGCACGGAATGACCCTTCGTGCAAATATAGTCAAATCAGAGCACGGAATGTCCCTTCGTGCATAATTAGTCAAAACATAGCACGGAATGACCCTTCGTGAAAATATAATCAAAAATGGCACGGAATGTCCCTTCGTGCATTATCACTCTTCCAACCCAAACAGCAGTCACAACCAAATGGGCGAGAGAAATAAACAATAACAAGAAAATGTCCTGGCAAGGGAAAAACACAAGTAACAACTATGTCCCGGCAAGGGAACAATTACAATAGCTTTCACATCCTGGCAAGGTAAATATTCAATATACTCAATCCATCCCGGCAAGGGATTAATCACAACTCTTCCCAATACTTTCATCTCATACTCAATAGTATTTATCATTCGAGTCAACGCTTCAAAGTATTACATTTCATAGTTTATCCTTAAACTCTTCACAATATGTAGAATTCATTATTTAACTTGGAAGAGTTCCAAAATATATCAAAAAAAAACAAGTACAAACAAAGACTCACGGTCATGCTAGACTCCGGTGTATAGGTACTCGTCACCATGCCTGTACACCGCACTCGATCATTTAGCAGATAGCAATTTATGATACTCTAATCCTATTCCCTCAAGCAAAACTTAGATGAAACACTTACCTCAAATGCTCCAAAAGTCCACTCAAGTCTCTAGAATATCTTTACCCCTTGAATTCAAAACAAAACCGCTCGAATCTAGTCACAAATCACTTGAATGGATCAACAAATGCTAATTGAATCAACTTCAGTGCATAAAAATGAATTTCCCAAAATTTTACTCAAAAATTCCTAAAACGCCCCCGGGCCCACGTGGTCAAAACCTGAGGTTCGAACCAAAACCCGGTGACCCATTCCCCCACGAGTTAATATCTATGATTTGTTTTGAAATCAAACCTCAAATTGAGGTCCAAATCCCCAATTTTAAGAAAACCTAGATTCTACCCAAAATCACAAATTTCACCCATGAAAACCTTTATTTTTAAGAGGAAAAACATATTAATTGATGTTAATGATTGAAAGAAACAAGTAAAAGTCGACTTACAACTAATTTGGAATGAAACTCGCTCTTGAAAAATCGCCTAAGGGTTGTTTGAGTTGGAAGATATGAAAAATGAGGTGAAAAATTCGACTAAGTATGAAAATGCAGGTCTCTGATGTCGCATTTGCGAACCCCGACCAAATATGGGAATTGCGAAGTCGAGTTTGCATTTGCGAACTCTGAAGGACACTGAGAAGTTCGCATTTGCGAACTATTGTTCGCATTTGCGAAGGTTCACATCCGCATTTGCGGACAGTCATTCGCATTTGCGAAGACTGGGTTCCAGGGCGGGCATAGCATTTGCGATAATTTTCTTCACATTTGATGGCTTTGCAATTGCGAAGCCTTCAGAACTGAAGCACAGAAGGATTTTCAACTATGAGAAATGCAATCCGACACCTATCCAAAACCCATCTGAGCCCTCGGGTCTCCAAACCAAATATGCACACAACCTCAAAAACATCTTACGAACTTACTTGTGCGATCAAATCGCCAAAATAACATCATACACATAGAATCGAGCCTCAAAACTCATGATTTTCATTTCAAACCTCTTAACTTTCAAACTTGGAACTCATAGTCCGAAACACGTCAAACGACGTCCGATTTCGACCAAAATTCACAGAAAGTGCTTAAACAATATATAAGACTTGTTCTGGGCGTCGGAACCAAAATACGAGCCCGATACCATAGTATTTTAATCAATTTTCATTTCTATTTTCCTTAATAGTTTCAGAAAAACAATTTAACAAAAAAATGCTTTTACTCGGGTTCTGGACCTCGTATTTAGACTCCGGGCACATGCCCGAGTCCCATATTTTTCTACGGACCCTCCGGGACCGTCAAATCACAGATCCGGTTCAGTTTACCAAAAATGTTGACGGAAGTCAACTTTAACAATATTAATATCAAAATTCTTCAAATTTTTCACACATTGAATATATCTCAACATAAAAACTTTCCAGTTGTGCGCCCGGACTGCACACGCAAATCGAGGCAACTAAAAATGAGGTTTTCAAGGCCTCGAAAGCGCAAAAAAAGGGAGAAGTATGGTGATGACCCTTTGGGTCGTCATAGTATTGTTACAAGATAATGCCATTCGGCCTAAAGAATGCAGGGGCCACCTACATGAGGGCCATGACTACCATTTTTCGTGATATGATACATAAGGAGATGGAGGTATATGTGGATGATGTTATTATCAATTTCGGGAAGGCCATCGACCGCATGGAAGATCTGAGGAAGTTTTTCTATAGACTGTGGAGATACAAACTGAAACTAAACCCCGCAAAGTGCGTATTAGGGGTTCCTGTTGGGAAATTGTTTGGGTTTATGGTGAGCTGCCGAGGAATAGAACTGGATCCATCAAAAGTCAAAGCCATTCAATAACTACCTCCACCAAAGAACAAGAAGGATGTGATGAGTTTCTTGGGAAGGCTTAACTACATCAGTCGATTCATAGCATAGTCTACAGTTATCTCCAAACAAATCTTTAAGATGTTAAAAAAGGACGTCGATACCAAATGGATTGATGATTGCCAAAAGGCCTTCGATAAAATCAAGGAGTACCTTTCAACACCACCAGTCTTAGCCCTGCCCTAGCCGGGTAAACCCTTATTACTCTACCTTGCAGTTTTAGATGGAGCTTTCGGCTGCATTTTGGGGCAGCAGGATGAAATAATGAGAAAGGAACAAGCCATTTATTATCTAAGCAAGAAGCTCACCCTGTACGAGGCCCGGTATTCTCTATTGGAATGCACTTGTTCTGCTTTGACTTGGGTAGCTCAGAAGCTGAGACATTACTTCTATGCTTATACAACATATCTCATATCAAGCATGGATCCTTTGAAGTACATTTTTCAGAAGTACATGCCCACCGGCAAGCTAGCGAAGTGGAAAATCCGGTTGAGTGAGTTCGACATTGTTTACATAACTCAAAAAACAGTCAAGGGACAGGCACTGTCAGCCCACCTTGCTGAAAACCCCGTGGATGGAGTATACGAACCCCAAAAAATGTATTTTCCCGATGAAAAGGTATCATTCATAGGAGAAGAAGATGCGAAATCCTATGACGGTTGGAGAATTTTCTTCGATGGAGCAGCAAACTTCAAGGGAGTTGCTATTGGAGCAGTACTACTATGAGAAACCGGTCAATATTATTCGGTGTCTGACAAACTCAGGTTCCCCTGTACCAACAATATGGCCGAGTATGAAGCCTGCATCATAGGACTCAAAATGGAGATTGACATGAACGTTCAAGAGCTGCTAGTGATTGGAGATTCAAACTTACTTATACATTAGGTACGAAAAAAATGGGCAACCAAGAAGTCCAAGATACTCCCGTATCTGCATCACGTACAGGAGTTGAGAAAGAGGTTTACAAAGATAAAATTCCAGCATGTTCCTAGAATCCAGAATTAGTTCGCCGATGCATTGGCTACCCAATCATCTATGATATAACATCGCGACAAGAATTTCATTGATCCCATTCTGGTGAAAATCAATAATCAGCCAGCTTATTGTGCCCATGTCAAAGAGGAAGCAAACGGAAAGCCTTGGTTTCATGACATCAAGGAATATTTGGCAAAAGGAGAGTACACGGAGCTTGCTAATCCTACCTAGAAATGCACACTTCGGAGATTGTCCTACAACTTCTTTCACAGCGGAGGAATCCTATATAGGAGGACTCCCAATTTAGGATTATTAAGGTATGTTGACACAAATAAAGCATCCAGGTTACTAGAGGAAATTCATGATGGACCTGTGGTCCACATATGAACGGTTTTGTCTTAGCAAAAAAATACTCCGGGCTGGCTACTTTTGGATGACTATGGAAACGGACTGCATCTAGTATGTCCGGAAGTGTCATCGCTATCAGATACATGCAGACATTATAAAGGTACCTCCAAGCAAAAGTAACAAAACAAGCTCACCTTGGCCATTCGTTGACTCGGGAATGGATGTTATTGGACCAATAGAGTCTGCCGCTTCCAACGGACACAGGTTTATCCTAGTAGCCATCTACTATTTCAGCAAATAGTTTGAAGCAGTATCTCAAAAAGTAGTGACTAAGAAAGTTGTGGCAGACTTTATTTGCGACCACATTGTTTGTCGATTAGGATTTCTAGAGTCAATCACTACTAATAATGGCTCCAACCTCAACAAAGACTTGATGAAATCTATGTGTGAAACTTTCAAGATCAAACATAGGAATTCCACAGCCTACAAACCCCATATAAATGGTGTTGTAGAAGGCACCAACAAGAATATCAAGAAGACATTGAGGAAAATGATAGAGAAGCATAAGCAGTGGCATGAGAAGCTATCCTTTGATCTACTAGGGTATCGCACCACAATCTGCACATCAACCGGGGTAACCCCTTGCATGCTGGTTTACAGTACAGGGGATGTCATTCCCGCTGAGGTGGAAATTCCTTCCCTAGCAATAATACAAGAAGCATAACTCGACGATGCAGAGTGGGTAAAAATTTGTTATGAGCAACAAGCCCTAATATACAAAAAGAGAATGAATGCAGTTCTCCATGGTCAACTCTATAAGAACATAATGGTCAGAGCCTTCAACAAAAGAGTCACGTCAAGACAGTTCATACAGGGGAAGCTGGTGTTAAAGAATTTTTTTTCGCATCAAGATGAAGCCACAGGGAAGTTCTCTCCCAACTGGAAGGGTCCATACATGGTTCACTGGGTTCTGATAGGAGGAGCCCTCATACTTGTAGAAATGGACGGGGAAGTCTCGCCAAAGCCGATTAATTCAGATGCAGTCAAGCATTACTATGTGTAATCTTTATGCTTTCCCTAATATGATGTAAATTTAACTACGCCTGACCTAATTCCCCTTTAATAGGGGATATGTAGTCAGCCATATAGGTTCTGTCACAATTCAATAAAAAATTAATTTTCCCCCGCAATTGGAAACTGGGGCAGAATTTTTAGGAGGACCCTCAAAATTACGAAGTAGTTTCAGCCGATCGCTGCACGAGCAAAAGTCAGAAACGTCAACCCATTAAATAGGGACAGATTTTTGAGGAGCACACTCAAAATTTCGTAGAAGGAAAGTTGCAATGTCCTGAACTACGTCACAGTCGTTGGTTCATCTGAAAGCTATTTTTAATTATACATTTATGTCATACTTTTACAAAATCATGCATGTTTGTTATTTAAACTGCTTTTTTAGAAATGCTACCTCAATGATACATATGGTATCACCAGATCAAAGCCGAACGAGTCAAGCAAAGCCAGCGGCGATACGAACTGACCTTCCCCCTTACAAAACTCACGATTTTCATTGGATGCAGGCACTAGGATTGCGAAATCATTAAACGTATTGTATTCTCATGTAACAATCATTGTTCTAGAATATGACTCTCTGAACCATTGAACTTACCAACAACTACTATCTCCACGCACCATGATGTCACGTATGTCACAGTGCTCCCATTAATCCCAACGCCGCAATCTGCTATCAGCTAAGAAAACTGTATTGCCGTTTGTTATTTTATCCCCTTTCATAAGGCTACCATTCTGCCTTCTGAGACTAAATGTTGTCTCTATCTGCATTCTTGCATAACACTACTATTCTGCCTTCTGAGACTAAACGCTGTCTGCATCTGCATTATTTTATAAGGCTACTACTCTGCCTTTCGAGACTAAATGTTGTCTCCATCTGCATTTCTGCATAAGGCTACCATTCTGCCTTCCGATATTAAGCTCTACCTCCATCTGTATCTGCATTCTTGCATAAGGCTACCATTCTGCCTTACAAGACTAAACGCTGTCTCTATTTGCATTCTTGCATAAGGCTACTATTCTACCTTCCAAGACTAAACATTGTCTCCATCTACATTCTTGCATAACACTACTATTCTTTCATCAAAGACTAAACATTAACTCTATCTGTATATCTGCATAAGGCTACCATTCTACCTTCTGAGGCTAAACTCTGCCTCCAATTTTCTTCGAAACTAAGCGCTATTTCAAGCTTGAGAATACCATGTAATGGCCTGAAGATCTCTATCAATCTTTTGCATATCATTATTTAAAGGCGTCATGGTTCAGAGGCACCATCATCATAGCCCGAGAATATTATTTCATGGCTTGCGAATCCCTTATCATACACTTTATGGCCCAGGAGATCATGGTCTGAGGACGTCATTTCTAACCATCCAATGACAACATTCATGGTCCAACGGGAATTTGCATCATGTTTAAATTTACGCACAACATATGCTTGTATTAATTCTAATTATAGGTAAATTGGCGAGCAATGGCTGCCCCAGTTGGAGCGATCCTGCTCCAGTTCCCTCAGCCATATCAAACCTATCCATTCACATAAATTGTTCACTCACCCAACCCTAGGTATTGCGTCCGTTCTTGAAAGGTCTTCAACGGTATACCCCGCTGGTGAATCCTGAACTACATACGGCCTGATTCCTGTAAAACCAGGAATATTAGGCAACTCAGAAGACAGGGTGCGGCCTAAACCTCTTCAAACCATTTTGCTCGGTCAAAATTGGCCATCACATCTTTACCCGATAACTCTTTCATCCTTCCCGAGTAAAGAGGGGCAGTTGTTGATACCCAATTTTTCCCTCTATATTTTTGTTATGCAAAATACCTTCAAAATAGCATATATATGCATATATAATCATGTCCAAATGTTTTATTGTTTTTCAGTAATTTTAAAGGTTTATATTGATTTATTTTTTTCTTTTTTATTCATACAATTCCTAATAATTATTTCTAAAATTATTGTTTTGATAATTCATCTATTGTGTTTCTATTCTTATGCCAAAATATGGCTAAATAAATTTTTACATATTAATATAATTTTATTTAGTATTTTTAAAGCTAAATTCCATATAATTGCAATACTAGCCTTTTTTAGATTTAATTATGTTTAATATGCATAAAATTAAATCCTGTATTTTTAAATTATGAATTATGTATTATAAATCATTTTAGTCCTTTAAATTAGTTTTTAGAAACTATTTACTATTTTTTATAAATTAAATAGGGAAAAATGGCTATTTAGAATATAGCCAAATTAGCTTTCAATTGTAGCCCAAAATTGGACCCCAATTTCCCAGCCCAATTTCAATTACAACCCGACCCACACTCTTTTTACCCATGCCCAAACACGGAACCCCTCCTACCGTTCTCATCGTGGTTGTTGATCTCTAAGATCAACGACCCCTATTCCTTCTTACCTTTTTTAACCTGAACGACCCCCTAACCTAATTCATTTCTTACCAAACCGCCGCCCTAGAATCCCCTTTCCTCTTCAATTCTCTCTGAGACCTAAATCTAACCCTAGCTGCCGCCACCCTAACCAGCCCTAATCCCCTTCGATCCTCACTCAATCCATAGATTCCCATGGTTGTTTGAAATGTATACTTGTCTCCTGCGTCACCTGGTTGCCCGTTTTTGTGATTTCATTGAAAGATCTCGAAGAGATCTAGTCCAGATCTTGCTAAACTTCTATCCATGGTCTTTTATGCTATTTTCCGACCATCTATACAATTTGGGTCATTGTTGACAGGTTGACCAAGTCAGCACATTTCATTCTAGTTGTGACTACGTATACTTTAGAGAGGTTGGCCCGGATTTATATTCATGAGATAGTTTGGTTTAATGGTGTGCTTGTTTCCATTATATCAGATAGAGGGCCTCAGTTTACTTTGCATTTTTGGAGAGCAGTACAGAGTGAGTTGGCCACCCGTGCGGAGCTCAGCATCGCATTTCACATACAGACCGACGGTCAGTTAGAGCGGATGGCGCAGATCTTGGAGGACATGCTCAGAGCATATGTGATTGACTTTTGAGGGCAGTAGGATCGATTCTTACCTTTTTCTGATTTTGATTACAACAAAAATTATCAGTCCAATATCTAGATGGCTCCATTTTAGGATTTATATGGTTGGTGATGTCGTTTTCTCATCGGGTGGTTTGAGCCCGTCGAGTCTAATTTACATGGTACTGATTTTGTAAAAGATGCGCTGGAAAAGATAAAGTGGATTCTGGAGTGACATCACACAACACAGTCCCGAAAGAAAAGTTACGCAGATCAGAAGGCGCCTGATTTATCATTTATGGTGGGCGATAATGTTCTCTTGAAAGTCTCGCTGATTAAGGATATTATGAGATTTGGTAAGAAGGTCAAGTTGAGCCCAAGGTTTATTGGCCTATTTGAGGTGATGAGACGAGTTGGGGAGGTTGTTTATGAGCTTGCCTTACCTCCCAGTCTATCGGGAGTTCATCCGATTTTCCATGTTTTTATGCTCCGGATGTATCAGGCGGACTTTTTACATGTGTTGGACTTCAACACGATTCAATTAGATGATATCTTCGGCTATGAGGAGGAGCCAGTCGCCAATGTTGATAGGCAAGTTCTCAAGTTGAGGTCCAAGACGATTTCCGAGGTAAAGGTTCAGTGGACAGGCCAACCAATCATATAGGCAACTTGGGAGTTCGAGAAGAACATGCGGAGTAGATATCCGCACTTATTCAACACTCCAGGTATGATTTTAAACACGTTCGAGGATGAACGTTTGTTTTAGACGTGGAGAATGTAACCAACCGACCGGTCGCTTTTCTTTCTAAAACCATATTCCCCTAAATAGGACTTCTCGTACATTCCTTTACTATTTTATGATTGGCAGGGATGGTTAGTTTGGGATTTTGAAGGGTTCGGGTTGAAATCAGAACAATTGGTTACTTAAGGTTGGATAAAAAAACTAAGTTTGACTTCGGTCAACATTTTGAGAAAACAACCTCAGAATCAGGATTTGACGGTTTTGATTGGTTTGTATGATGATTTCGGACTTGGGCGTATGACCGAATCGAGTTTTGGATGATCCGGGAGAGTTTTGGCGCTTAAGAGGGGAAAATCGATTCTTTGAAGGTTTTGAAGTTCTTTAAATTTGGTTTGGAGTAGGTTTTGGTGATATCGAGGTCTGAATGGAATTTTGATATTGGGAATGGTTCCGACTAGTCTAAGTATGATTCAGCGTGTTCAGAGGGATTTTGAAACATAAAATTCATATTTTGATTCAATTTGGTTTTGGGGTGTGATTCTTTGTTTTGTTGTTGTTTTATGTGTTACAAGAGTTCGAGAAAGTTTCTATTCTGTTAATAGACTTCTTGGAGTAGTTGGATGGGGTCCCAAGGTGCTCGGGTGTGTTTTGGACTGCCTAGAGTTAAGTTGAAAAATACTAGATTTTATGCTTCTTGCTTCCGTTTTCGCGAACACGGACACACCCTCACGTTCGTGATGAAGGATTTGGGGATTGGAGGCTTATTCACTTTGGGTTCGCATATGCAGGGCCACATTCGTGGAGGCTCGGACCCTATGGCCTTCATGTCCGCGTTGGGCAGGTCACGTTCGCATAGAAGCCGAGGCCTGGGCCTATGAAACCCTGTTGCCTTACGCGTTACCATGTAGGACACTACGTTCGCGAGGAGTAGGTGGCCTAGGGCATCACGTTCGCATGGGTATACTCGCGATCTCATTTCCTGGGCTCCTCAGTTTAGCCATCGTGATTGCGAGAGCTTGGCCGCGACCCCGTATAATGACACCTGGGCATAATCATCTTTTAAAATTGGGACTAAGCCATTTTTGGGTTCATTTAATGCACCCTTGGGTGATTTTGGAGCTTCAAAAAGTGGGATATCAACCTAGATATCGAGGGTATGTAATTTTTACCTAATGTAAGTTTAATATATAGATTATAGGTAGATTTTAACATGTAAATTTGTGGAATTTATGGGTTAGATGGAAAACCTTGGTTTTTGGTAAAAGTAGGATTTAACCACGAAATTGGTTATGGAATTTAGGAAAATACATATATTTGAGTTCATGACGTTATAGGTAACAACTTTCTTCAATAAATTTAGGAATCCGGGCACGTGAGCCAGTGGGTGAATTTTAGGAATCTCATATTTAGGGTTGGATAATCACTTTAATAGTTGGAATATGAACTTTTGAACATGTATTGATTAGGTTACATACTATTTGATAAGTTTTGGATTGTTCGGCACCAAATTGGGGATTTTAGCATTATCTTGAATCGGAAAGTAGGCTTTGAGGCGAGGTAAGTCTCTTTTCTAAGCTTGTAAGAGGGAATTAACGTCATAGGTGAATTAATTAATATATGCAGTATGTATGAGGTGATGCGAGTCCGTACGTAGCTACTAACTATGTTATTTTCCGGGTAGTCTAGGACCTATATCATGCTATAGTTGAAATGTTTGCACCCTACCTTTTAACTTAATTTCCTAAGTTATATTGAAAATTGGTAAAAGAATTGTTAAAGGTTAAATTTCACTTACTATAAGTTGTGAATGAGACACTTGACTGTTATTGAGAATTGGTGTTTTTTAAAAATATTTTTTTTATTTGTGGAGCGGGCCGAATGCCTCGGTAGCATATAGATACTTCTATGGTTCGTGTCATTTGACCATCGGCGATGCTCATTTTAAATATTAATATGTTGGATCGGGCCGTAAGATATCGGCATAATTTGCATATGATGAATCTTTGGAGCCAACTATAAATTGATATTGTTCATTGACTTTAAATATAAATTGATACATGATGAAAAGTAAACTTAGATATACTCTTAGCGAAAGAAGTGTTTATTATCCCTATTATTGTGTTTTTCAGCTATATTCATGTAATCCTTGATTAGTTATTATTTTGACATTTTATTGTTAGCCCAAAGTAATTGTCAAAGTCGACCCCTCGTCACTACTTCTTCGAGGTTAGGCTGGATACTTACTGGGTACATGTTGTTTATGTACTGACGTTACACTTCTTCACTTAATGTGTAGGATCTGAGGCAGGTGCATCTATATATCAGTCTGGTGCGCATACTTGATCCCTGGTACGAGACTACATGGTGAGCTGCTTTTCGAGCTGTTCTGCAGCAGCCGGAGTCTTTCTTTTATTTATTTTTCTGTCTATTCCATTTCAGATAGTAGAGTAAAAATCTTTTGTACATTCTACTAGTAGCCCATACACTTGTGACACCAACTCTTGGTATACACACTAGTAGACTTGCTGTTTTAGTTTTATTTCTATGGTTGGGATTCTTTCATAATAATTATTTTAAATCTGTTATTTTTTAAATATTTTAAATTGAGTAAAGTTATTGATATGAAAATACATCTATTAAAAGGGGAATTCACAATATTGTTCACTGTTTGCTTGCCTAGTAATGGGGTCGGGAGCCATCACGGCCTATAATACAATTTGTCCATGACACAACCCATACAACCATTTCTCCTATCAACCTTTTCGTGGATGGGTGTCACGACCCAAAATCCACTAGTCATGATGGCACCTAACCCAACTTGCTAGGTAAGCCAACTAATAACTAACAAATTCCAATAACCTTTAATGAGACAATTAAACAAAAGAAATTATCTGAATCTTATACATTTCCCAAGGACGGGTAATACAAATGATGAGCTTCTAAGAATATAGTTTAAAAAGTTAAAATGAAGTAAATACATCATCTATTTGAAAAATACATGAACAGAGGTTTATAAATCTAAGGCTACCCTAAATAATAGGCAGCTACAACCAGAACGCAAGTACATCTTCAGTACCTGGCTCCTGTTGATCATAGCAACATCATCAACCAAAATTTGCACACGAGGTGCAAAAGTGTATTTTTAGTACAACCGGAACCATGTACTCAATATGTAACAAACCTATTAGGTTGAAAGTAGTGATGAGCTGGATCATATGGCAGGTCAAATACCAATAACCAACATCAATTCATAACAATGTACAACAAATAATAAAAGAAGTACTCCAAAATTTAAACTGCTCAGCTTTTTCATAATTTCTGGAAAATAGTTCCGCTTTGTAAGTATATCAATGAAAAACCCAAATCCTTTACCGAAATTGTCGGAAATTATGAGACAGTTTGAAAACTGTAACTTTTCGAAAAATCCTCTCCACAATAAATAAGATGTTTCCTTTTCTTTCGAGATAGCAAGTGGGAAATACCTCTCTATGTCCATATATCAATAAGTGTGAAAAGTCATAAATGACGTGATGCCGTACAGCATGAGGAAAATGCATCTTTATGCCTGTATGTCATGTGTGCATGCCAATGCCATGTATATCATAGATGAATCATGTACTCACACTCTCAGAGTACTCAATCTCACTGTCTCACACATTCCACTCATCATGCTCAAACAGACAGTACTGTATATGGCCTAATACGGCCCATGGAAGATCCATCCCGGAATATATACATCACTTACCATCAGTCACTCAGCACCGAGGAAGGACAATCCGGCCCTAGTGAGACGATCCATCTCTAGGTATATAAATACTTTAGACAAGATCCATGTCCAGGGATAAAATATCCCTCAATATAATCAACCACGCTCACTGGGAGTGTGTACAGAATCTAGAGGGGCTCTTATTCCCCAAGCATTATCATAAGCAAGATCCAAGCATAAATCAATATAACATGTTGCGGCGTGTGGCCCGATCCCCTAATTGCACTCATAATCAGGTTCTCAGCCTTACTCAGTCATCTATCTCTCCAGTCTCACTCACGGGCTCACAATGTCATAAAAGTATCCCGACAACAATGAAATGATGTATCAATAAATAAAAACTTAGACTGAAATATTATATGATTGCATGAATATGCCTGAGTATGAATATCAGTAAAATCAGTAAGATGACAGCAAGAAATGACCACTATGGGTCCCAACAGTGTCGGCATAAAGCCTAAACATGATATCTAGCATGATTGGACAGCTCAATTACTTTATCGCATGGTGAAAACACAGATATCAACAACATAGGGCCACTATACAGTGCCATAGAAACAACAAAGTCACAACTCACATGGTGCATACCCACACGCTCTTCACCTAGCATGTGCGTCACCTCAATACCAATCACATAACATGTAATTCGGGGCTTCATACCCTCAGCACTAAGTTTAGAAGGGTTAAATATCTCGAACAAGCCAATTCCAGTACCGAGCAACTAAGCGGTGCTCCAATAATGCCACCACGTGTGTAGAAACCTCCGAATGGCTCAAAACTATCTAAAAGCAACTCAAATAAATCAAATAAAGCCGAAGGAAACTATTCCAAATGATAAAGATCGAATCATTAATCAAAACCCAAAATCGGCTAAAAATCACACCTACACGTACGCCTCGAAACTCAAAAAACACACAAAATCCCACAACCCATTCAATTATGAGTCCAACCATACTAGTTTCACTTAGTTTCGACTCCAAATCAATGTTCAAAACTTGAAAATTCACATTATGAAACTTTAGGCCCAAACCCCCAATTTCCTCTTTAAAGTTCATCAACCAAAAGCTAAAATCGAAGATAGATTAATGGAATATAATAGAAACCAAGTAGAGAACACTTACCCAAATTCATATGGTTAATATTGCTTCAAGAATCACCTCAATCTAAGCTCTATAGCTCCAAAAATGTGAAAATGGCTTAAACCCTCCAAATAGAGAACTCTATACTTCTGCCCATGCATTCACTTTTGCGAACGCGACAATACCACCGTGTTTTCAATGAACAAAATAATCGTCTACTATAATACACTTCACGTTAGCGGTAAAAACCATGTGAACGCGACTCATAGCTGGCTTAGACCTTTACGAACGCAGCTCCGACTACGGGAGCGCGATGAAGAAAGCCTCCAGCTCCAGCTCCCAGCTCAACCCAACGCGTACGTGATCCCTCATACGCGAACGCGAAGAAAACCTACCCCAACTCTATGCGAATACGGACAAATATTTTCGAACACAATGAAGGAAATGCTGCTACCATCAGAACACACTACACATTCGTGACACTTGCCACACGCACGCGATGAAGGACTGAGACACCAAAAACCAGCAGAACATGGCAGTGGAAACATGAAGGAAAATGATCCGACATTAATCCAATACATGACCAAGCACCACGGGACCATGTTCAAACATACCAACAAGTCCCATAGCATACCACAGACCTAATAGAGGCCTCAAACATATATAACAATATTAAAATGACGAATCACACCTCAATTCGAATTTAACGAACATTGAAACTTCAAACATCGGCAACCGATGCCAAACCTTATCAAATCACGTCCGATTGACCCCAAATTTTGCACATAAATCACATTTGACATTATGGACCTGCTCTAACTTTTGAAATCGGTATCTGACCCCGATATCAAAAAGTCCACTCTTGGTCAAACTTTCCAAAATTCCAACTTTTTACCATTTCAAGCCTAATTCTACTACGGACCTCAAAATCACAATCTGGATGCGCTCCTAAGTCAAATATCACCCAATGGAACTAAAAAACCACAAAAAATTCAATACCAGGTCAAATACAAAAAATTCAAAATTGGTCAAATCTTTCAAATTTAAAGCTTCCTACTTGAGAATCATTTTTTCCAAATCAATTTCGAATAACCTGAAATCCAAAATAGATGATTCACATAAGTCATAATACATCATACAGAGCTACTCATGCCCGTAAACTATCGAGCCAAGTGCAACTACACAAAATGACCGATCGGGTCATTATATCCTCCCCCACTTAAGCATACGTTTGTCCTTGAATGTGCCCAGGTTGCTCTCAAAGCAATCAAACCGCAATGTCACCTTACCATGCATATTTCCGGGAGAAGAAAATGTCACTATGCAACACAAAACCCAAAAGAGCATAACAAATATGCAATCGATCATGCGATATACAAATACCCATCTCGCTCAAACTTCTCTATAAGGCCCCAATAGAACCACACCATGTGTGCCTATAACCAACGAATCACAACTCCTCTTAGAATAGAAGAGTAACTCACATATTATATTAGAACACGAATAAGTTCAACAATAACTAAATGGCACATCCCTCAACAATAGTCGTATGGAGCCAACTAATCCGACCCGATGTAGAATACACATCGTAATTGGGCTTACCAATGGACCCCAAATCAACTATAGTCATCCACAAATAGATAAATAACACTCCAAAGATTCCACAATGACCTAACCATAACAGATACCATCCTCTGACTAGCTTGGCCATGTTTGTTATTACGGCTCATAACCACAAAATAATATGCTCCTGAGAACTCCCAGTCTCCAAATCCGTAGAACTCACGAATCACCATATTTAATCCCAACTCCACCGCCCAAATGTATATCACATATGTTATACACGATTATCCCACTAGGAGTGCTTCTCAAATTCTTCCGTGCCACATAGCAATATCTAAAAATTGGCAGTTGATCAACCAGGAGAGTGATGCAATACCAATGAAGTATCAATAAATCAAAATGCAATGCGCCTTATGAAATGTACACTTTCCTCAAGAAATACCAAATAGTAATATCACTCACATAGACATTTGAAATAGCCCATGCTACCTAAAAATTTTATGACCTTCCCTTCAAAACTGAACTGTGACCTCACTCATGCAAATCTCGATCCCACACAACACACCGCATATACCATGCAACCATATAAAAAATACGAGAGCTTCATAATCCAATGCGAGTTACAAGCAACTGCATGCTCAATTAGCCAAGGACCTTCTATTTGATTTCATCCAGGAGAAAATCACTACACACGACATACTCCTTAAGCCAGTAGAAAGTATACACCTCAAACCGTGGTAGGAACCATTGAGAACTCTTTGAAGCCTATTTACACATAACCAAGCTATCAAAATTGAATATTTCTAACTCAACCAGGCCACGCAAGTTTCCATAACGTAAGAGCATTGTCACGAAGCACCTGTAGAAACCTACCACATCATAAGCACCCAAAAATCGATTATATACATTATTATGCTGATCCAACCTACTATCACGCTGTCATGATTCTCCGAGTTCCTCCCGAATCACCTTAAAGTTGACATTTCTCCTTGCTCGAACACCACGATATTTATCCAAGGCTCACTACAAGAGATCCTAGAATATTACCACAATGCCCTAAGGCCTATAAGCCGTAGTATTCCTCCTTGAACTCCCAAAAGTATCACAATCGAGACACCCAATCTGAAGAGACCTATTTATAACGTTTCGACCGACAATTTTGAGAGTTAGAGCTCTGATCCCCTACAAACTACTTCCCATGTATCTTTTTCTCCTATTGTGACTTGCTGGGAGGTTCATTTTGGTTTTTGGAAGTGTATCAGACAAATAATCCCTAAAATGGAGGCTTAAGTCATAGAATTTGGTCGGAAGTCAGAACTGCATGAAGACGACTCTAAAATGGAGTTTCGTCGATCCTGTTAGCTCTGTTGGGTAATTTTGGGCTTAGGGGCATTTCAATACTATGTTTTTGAGGTCCGTATCTCATTTAGGCTTGAAATAGCAAAAGTAGAATTTTTGGAGTTTTGGACCGGTAGTGGAATTTTTTATATCGGGGTCGGAATCCGATTTTAAATATTGAAGTAGGTCCATAATGTTGATTATGAATTGTGTGAAAATTTTGGAGTTAATCGGACGTGGTTTGGTTGGTTTCGACATCGATTGTCGAATTTGAAAGTTTCAAGTTTATTAGGTTTGGATTAGAGGACGAATTGTGTTTTTAGTATTGTTTGATTTTTTTTGAGGGCTCGACTAAGTTTGTATGGTGTTTCAGGATTGGTTGCAATATTTGGTTGAGGTCCCAGGGGCCTTGGGTGTGTTTCGGATGCTTAACGGGTTTAAATTTTGACTTATGCAACTTGTTAAAGATTTCTGGTGCTGGTATAATCGCACCTGCGGAGTGGTCACCGCAGGTGTTAGACCACATAAGAGGGAGTTGGAGCGCAGAAGTGGATTTGGGCAGCCTAGGCTGGGATTGAAGGTGAGAGGTTAATTCCACATCTGCGACCGCAGATGCAGAGGTAAGGATCGCAGGAGCGGATAAGTTTTCGCAGAAGCGGGCGCGTAGGTGTGGCCCATTGCTCGCAGAAGCGCGACTTGAGTAGCTCAGTTATTTCCACGCTTACGATTGTATTTCCACATGTGTGGTGCCGCAGGTGCGAAGAAAGGTCCGCAAATGCGGTTTGAATGGCACAAAAAGTTCAAAATTGAGGATGTGATTCATTTCACCATTTTTGGACTTGGGAGCTCGGGATTTGGCGATTCATTGAGGGATTTTCAGAGAGAGCATTGGGGAAACAATTCCTTACTCGATTTTGGTTAAATTTCATTAATTTGAGTGAGAAAGTTGAAAAAATGGGGGAAAAGATCCCAAGTCAAATTTTTAATTTTTGAGTGGGATTTAGACATATGATTTGGATAATTTTTGCATGCTTGAACTCGTGAGTGAATGGGTGTTCGTAATTTGTGACTTTACCCAATTCCGAGATGTGGGCTCGGGGAGGCTTTTTGGGCATTTTTCAAATTTCTTTCCTTAGCCTTGATTTCTTTAGCTAGATTAGTTTTTCATAGTTATATTTGTGTTATGTAATTGGTTTTTGATAGATTTGGGCCATTCGGAGTCGGATATTTGTGGAAAGGGCATTGTTTCGGACTGGTTGAGCTTGGTTCGAGATAAGTGGCTTGCCTAACCATGTGTGGGGGAACTCGCCTTAGGATTTGGTACTGTTTGATATATGAGCGACATGTACGTGAGGTGACAAGTACGTACGTGGGCTATTTGTTGTAAAACTCCATTTTTCACTAAGTCATAACATGTTCCTCCTTGTTTGAACTACACTAGCACATGTAACTATCGTGTTTAGATTATAAAAGCTTGCCTACATGTTTTAAATGCCTATTTGAACTCTGTGCGGCACGTTAAATGAAATTACCTGCTTTTTTCATTTGAGATTAGTCTAAATTGTATGTTTTCTTGCTATAACTATTGTTTATATTGGTTGAGCTGCATATTTACTTTGGGACTATGGAATAGTATTCCAGGAGATCCCTTTGTACTGCACATTTACTTTTGGACAACGAAACTGTATTCTGGGAGATCCCCCAGCACAGCATATTTTTTTTGGGACTACGGAACAGTATTCCAAGAGATCCCCCCTGCACATTTATATTTGGGACTACAGGACGGTATCTCGGAAGATCCCCTACTGTTATCACCGTGTTATGAGCTGTTGTTTTCATTCGTTCTATTCCTACTAGATTTCCATATCTATTATTACTACAATATTTCTTTTTTTCTTATTTCATTATATTTACACCAGTAGGGCCCTAACCTGATCTCTTTACTACTCGATCATGGTTAGGCTTGGCACTTACTGGGTACAATTGTGGTGTACGCATGCCCTTTCCTGCACATATTTTTCGAGTGCAGATCCATGTTCATCGTACCAGTCTCATCACTAGTTGTAGTCACTGCTACTTATTGGAGAGTTCAAGGTATATCTGCCAGCACCCGCAGATCCTCGAAGTCCCCCTCTGTTCATTTTTCTTTCTTTTTGTAGAAATGATGTATAGAACTATTAAGAGCTTATGACTTGCGAGTTTCTGGGTTTTGGGTATTGTTTTAGCACATTTCTGGAGTGATAATTGTATATGCTGAGCGGCATTTTGTTGCTTATTAGTTATTGTTACTAATAGTTGTTAATGTTTATGCTTTTGTTTCATTTTTCGCAAAGTAATCGGCTTACCTAGTCGTAGAGACTAGGTGACGTCACGACAACTCACGGAGGGAGAAATTGGGTCATGACAAGTTGGTATCAGAGCTGTAAGTTCATTGGAGTCATGAGTCACAAGCCACTTTATTAGAGTCTCGCAGATCGGTACAGATACGTTTGTACTTATATTCGGGTGGCTGTGGTACTGTTAGAAAAATTCTACTTCATTTGATTCCCTGTCGTACGAGATTATTGACTTCAAAATTCTAAACCTCTATCTTATATTCTCTTACAAATGGTGAGGACACGTGCTACTGGAGATGACTAGGCACCATGCCCCCTACTAGAGCACCCGAGCGAGCTACCATAGAGAAGCCACCAGTAGCTCCAGTCAGAGCACATGCAGTTGATACACCTACTACTACTCCAGATCTTCAGGAGACCCTTGTATAATTCATGAGCATGCACAACACTCTAGCTCAGGCAGGATTGATTCCACTTGCTGCTGCCACATCTCAAGCCGGGGGAAGAGCATAGACTCCTACCACCCGTACACCATAGCAGCGGGTTTAGGATGATCAGATTCCATAGGTTATATCGGTACTACCTATAGCCCCAGTGCAACCCAAATGTAGGGCAACAACTTCAAAAGAGGAATAGCGTAGGCTCGAGAGGAATACAAAGTACGTCCCACCTACATTCAGTGGTCTAGCATCAAAGGATGCTCAGGGATTTCTGGAGGAGTGCTACTGTATCCTCCACACTATGGGAATAGCAGAGTCGAGTAGGGTTTCTTTTACTGCCTTTCAGCTTTGAGGAGTAGCCTATAAGTGGTGGCGTACTTATGAGTTGGACAATCCGGCTGAGGCAGCTTCCCTTACATGGACTGAGTTCTCAAACATGTTTTTGAGAGAGTATGTCCCTCACAATCTGAGGGACGTATGGCGCATGGAGTTTGAGCAGTAGCGCCAGGGTGCTATTACAGTTTCAGAGTATGCAGTCCATTTTAGTGACTTGGATAGACATGCACTAGCCTTGATTTCTACAGTTAGAGAGTGGGTCTGCCAATTTATTGAGGGACTTATTCCCAGAATTTGTCCTAGCATGGCCCGGGAGTTAGAGATGGATATCCTGTATCAGCAGGTCATGAGTATTTCTAGGAGAGTGGAGGGCATGCTTTCTCGGGATAGGGAGGAGAGAGAGGCCAAGAGGTCTCGAGAGTCAGGCCATTATTCTGGTTCCCGTGCCCCAGCTATAGTTTGTTATGGTAGGGGTTATGTGAGTATCCCCGTTCATTCAGCTCTTCCTGCAGCCAATGATATTCTAGCTCCTCCTGGGCCTCAAGAGCCTTATTATGCACCTCTATTATCTAGTGTGCCTCCTGTAAGGGGTGCTATCAGCGGTCAATCCATCAGACCTGGCCCGAGCCAGTCACATCCACCACGTCCTGATATAAGTTTTTTTGAGTGTGGTGACACTCGTCATATGGTGAAGGATTGCCACAAACTTATTAAGGGTGCATCTCCATAGACTTCTCAGCCACATCATGCTCCCCTAGGTCCTCAGTCTATGATTACAACACCAGCTACCACCACATCTGCTCAGCCAGATCGACGTGGAGGTTGGAGAGGTAGAGGTCGCCCTAGAGGGGGGGCAGGCCAGATACTATGCCCTTTTCTGGTCGTATAGAGGTTGTTGCTTCCGACTATGTCATTATAGGTATTGTTCTGGTCTGTCATAGAGATGCATCGGTTCTATTCGATCCATGCTCCACTCATTCTTATGTCTCATATTATTTTACCTAGCATTTGGGCATATCTCGGGATTCTTTGAGTTCCCATGTTTATGTATGTACTCCTATGGGAGATTCTCTTATTGTGGACTGTGTTTATCGGTCATGTTTGATTACTCTTTGTAGTTTTGAGACCAGAGCTGATTTGTTATTGCTTAGCATGGTAGATTTTGATGTTATCTTGGGCATCGACAAGTTTCCAACCCATTATGCTATTCTTGATTGTCACGCCATGATCATGACATTGGTTATGCCAGGTTTACCACGATTATAGTGGAGGGGTACCTTATATTACACTCCAAGCAGAGTTATTTCATTTCTTAAAGTTGAGAAGGGGTGTGACTCATATCTAACCTATGTGAGAGATGTCAGTATAGATACCCCGAAGTTAACTCTATCCTAGTTGAGAGGTATTTCCCTGATGTGTTTCCAGTTGATTTTCCGGGCCATGCCGCCCGATAGAGATATTGATTTTGGCATTGATTTGTTGCCGGGCACTCAACCTATCTCTATTCCTCTCTATAGTATGGCCCCCCTGAGTTGAAGGAGTTGAAGCAACAGTTACACAAATTGCTTGGTAAGGGCTTCATTCAGCCAATGTGTCACCTTGGGGTAATTCTATCTTGTTAGTGAAGAAAAAGGATGGTTCTATGCGTATGTGCGTCAATTATTGCCAGTTTGAAAAAAGTTATAGTAAGGAACAAGTGTCCCTTTGTCGCGCCCCCTTTTCCCTCCGCGGAAATCGGGTTTATGACATATGGTTAGGACAACTCTTTCCTTTTGGGAAAGGGATTTTGCAATTTTTAAAGTCGCCACCTAATGATTAGTGTGCATTAGAACACAAAAAGTGTTTTGATTTTAGCAACCAGAGATAGGGTAAGGGAATGAAATTATTCCAAGGGGAAGGTGTTAGGCACCCCTCAGAATCCACTAGTGTGGTTCCCGGCCAGACAATTATTGTAAATTTGGATACAATTAACATGTAAGCAAACAAGGCTCAAATAAGAGGGGGTTTCAACACATAAAGGTTTGAAAATAGACAAGATTGAAAGAGTAATTAGAAAAGCTAATTTCTTAAACAAAGATTTAAAATGCTGAAAAGAATCAATGGATAAAAAAAAGGACTCCTAGGTTTATTAAAAATATGGATCACCCCACACAATGTCTGGTAATCACTCCTCGATGAGGGGCTACAAGTGACATTATCGTGTGGTCATCATATCCATATCTACCCTTCCCACCCCGTCAAGGTATTGAAGCGCAGAATGGTCTCGATTACTTATTGCATGCTATTACCCGTCCCAATCCTATCAGTTCCGGAGGCACTTAGGACTACTAATCCTAAAAAGGGAGGGATATTGGACTTATTTTAGGTTTCAAAAGGTTAAAAATCTAAGGCGACATACAAAAAACATATTGCACATTTTTAGGGGAAGCATATAAACGAACAGAGGCTCAATAACACCTCCTTAAATAGAAAAGCACGTAATTAGCATGACTTTCACTTAGTAGTTTAAGTCTGATTAAATACAAAAATATGAGAGAGTGTAAAAGATGAGGCAGGCTGGTTTATTACATAACTCAGATAGGAAGCTCGAATCAGGCCTGCCTATTGGTTGTAAATATAGAACAGATTCAGTTTATAGTTATTACCCTAAGTCTTGCCTAAATGTTAAGATGAGGTCCTATAAACATGATATCTACTAAATTTAGAAGCTAAGAGGACATCAAAACTTGAAACAAATTCTTTGAGATCCTATAGACATGCTTGCTAAACTTTGGTTAAGTGAGGGACACAGGTTGTTAAAGAGAGGATGAATTTAAACGAACTAATTACAAGTTCTGCAACTGATAGTATCTATTCTTACTGATTTTATATCTAACACTGAGTGAGGCGAATCAGATTTAATTAGAAAATCCTATAGGAGTGCTTTCTATGTGTTGGTGATTTTAAACTTTGTAGACATGGTGTAAAAAAATCAAAAGTCGTACAGACATAGTATCTAAATGCAGAAGGCTTGTTTTAAACCTATAACATGGTATCTGGATGCAGGATTTGTTTAAGACCTATAAGCATGGTATCTAGATGTAGAACTTGTTTAATACCTATAAACATGGTATCTAGATGTAATTGCATATGCAGAATTGAATAATCCTATAGGCATAATTTCTTACGAAGTTGGATATGCAGAATTCAGAGTAGACTTATAGGCATGATTTCTATATAAAGTTGAATATGTGGAATTCAAAATACCTTTGGACATGGTTTCTATATGTATTTGAATATGTAGAATTGTAATAAGCCTATAGGCATGATTTCTACCCTTTGCATACATAGTTACCCACCCTCTTTTCACTAGCTAGCCCCAAGCGTTTATTACAACATATTAAAAACTAGAATGAATAAAAATTATATTAGAAAAAGTAAAAAAGTACAACCAAATGAGAGCCTGATTCAGACTTCCTGTCTGAAATATAAGATAGACCAACTCAAAGACAACTGATCCAAATCCTTTTTCCAATCTGAGTGTGTCAAAGTTCCCTAAGACCGTCAATGGGACTCTGGGCAGTGCTCATACCCAAGTTGTATCACCAAAATAGGGACAAGTGCAGTGTGGAAAAACCAGCCCTCAAATATCCAAGTTTAGAGGGAGCTCAAAGGGTCCCAAGGCAAGGCTCACAAGTGGGGGCAGAACTTAAGTCTAAGATAGAGTGCAAGTGAAGAACACAATTGTAAGGAATAAAAGAGAGGGAAACAACTACAAAAAAGTATACAAAAGGGGTTCAGGGGAATATGGGAATTGAAAAAAGCCTATTGCTTAGGCTAGGACAAGCTTTAGGCATGCCCAGCAATGGAGGATGTTGTCATGCCTATAAGTCTGCCATAACACACAATATTAGAGGCTAGGATCCCAGGGGATCACATTTGAGCAATGGAAAACAATTTGAAATACTGCCATTCCTCAAACCATAACATAAACACACTGGGGTGGGGTTTTGGGATTCATAATAGATTTCGAATAGGCAGAAGGGAATTACAGCATGCTAAAGTAAGCATTGAAGTACACATAAGCAGTAGGCGAAAATGCAAGTAAATGTAATAAATAAACACATTGTTGTGATGCTGGAAATCTTAATCAGTACATATCAGTTTCAAGGAGGCAAAATACAGTAAAAGCAGTTGCAGGACTTAAGTGTAAGTTCAGAAAACTAAGAGTCTTCATGTGTAAGTTATTTTAAAACTCAAAATGCTTGTCGTTGTGTTAATGAAAGAGCCGGTATTTATAGTGTGAAAACATGCTGAAAATAAGGCAAGAAAATAACCATGTACCAATTAAAATCAATCAGTAGAAGGACTTCCTTTAATTAAGGAGTTCAAACTTAACCGGTAATGAATAGAAATCATTTAAGGAAAGCGATTCAGTAAGCATCTTGTGAAAGGTAGGCAATTAGGGGTAAATACATACGAGTTTAATTAAGGGAAGAATATTCGAAATACATGGTTAAACAAATAAGGTATGTAACATAATAAAATCAATCAGTACATAGTAAATCAAGGAGTCAGGGATTCAAAACTACTGGTTCATGAGTAAACCAAGTCGGAAAGGCTAATGAATGTTTTCGAATCAAACCCAGTAACAGGGAAATTAGCAAAACAAGGAAAGAAATCAATCAGACTTACACAAAGGAGGTCTAAAATAAATCAAAAATTGAATGTCATTTTAGAGGGGAAGTTCAGCATATATAAAGGGTACACAAGTATTGGGCATTCGAGGCTGAATTTAGGAGAAAGAAAAAGCATCATTCTATCACAAAAAATCAGTAAGTAGTGAACTATAGGATCATGGTAGTCATCTTAGTGACAAAGAAGAGAGAGAGTATCAAATAACATGCAGAAGTTCTAGTAGAAACACCTTCGAAGAGTTTGGTAGGAAATTAGAATCATATATAAAGAAACAAAGGTTGAAACAAAGATTTCGAAACCTAGTCGAGCAGTTTCAGAAACTGGAATAGGTCAAAAGAAGTTAGGGTTTTGAAATCAAACAAGTTCAAAGATGAAGAACACGCAAATCAGATAGCGAATAGTCTCAATACCTTAATGAAACTCCAAATTTTAGGGTTTCGCCATCAAACGAGTGTATCGATGAAAGGACAAGTAATCAGGGCAAAAAAAATACTAACGACATAAGTTTAGAAATCTCAAAAAGAAATTGAGACTTTTAACATGCATTTTCCAGTAGAAGAACAATCATAAGAAACACAGTAGAAGGACACATAAAGGAACACAATAGAAGAACACATAAAGGAATGTAATAGAAGAACACAAAAAGAAACATAATAGAAAAAACATAGTAGAAGAAACACATAAGAAATACAGTAGAAGAAACACATAATAAATACAGTAAAAGACACACATGAGAATCACAGTAGAACATGCTAAAGATCATACAAACTTTAAAGGATAACTTAACGAAACCCTAAATCGGAAAAAGATGAAGGCTCTAAAGGTATCGTTTTGAAACAACTTTGTGAAAAAAATGTTTAAAAGCTTAGACAAAAAAACAGATATACAACGGATCTAAAAGAATCAGAAAAACCTCGAAGGGTTAGGGTTTCAGAAGAACCCAGGTGGTGAGAAAGGCTTGGAAAGTCATTGATCTGAGCCGGAGAAGTCGAGATCAGGCTCGAATAGCCATCGCTGGCCGGAGCAAGGTCGGAGACGGCTATAGAACTCGAATCAAATGAAGTCTGGGCCAAGCTTCCTCATGGCAAGGCCTTGAAATCGCAGTAACCAGGCGTGTGAGAGTTATAGGATGCGGGTATATGACTTTCATGGCCTTGGAAGCCATGAATTCCGGTGGTTTTAGGGTGGAAGTAGAGGGAGACGGCTAGGGTTTGAGAAGCTTCAAGAGAGAATTGAGAGAAAGGGGGGATTCAAAGGCGGCTGGGGATGAAAAATGACTAAGGTTTGGGAGTAAGGGGAAATTAAAAAAAGAAAGATTAAAAGGTGGCCTTTGATCATTTTGATCAACAACCTGGATTAAATGGGGAAAATGGGGAGTTGTTCAAACGGGTTGTGGGTCGGGTAGATTAGGTAACGGGCTGGGTTATTGGGTCTAATTAGGGGTTCAAATCCGGCTAAAATTGAAATGCAAATGGGCTATCATTTAAATAGTCATTTTTCCATCATTTATTTTATAAAAAATAGTAAACTAATTTATGGAAGTGAATTAAAGGTACTAAAATAATAAATAATACATAATTATTAAATTAAAAATATTGCAGTTAATTTTATAAGTATGAACACAATTAAATCTTAAAATAGGCTAATATTGCAATTATATGTAATTTAACTTAAAAAATACTAAATAAATTTATTGAAATTTACAAAAATTATGGTAGCTATATTTTAATATAAATATGAGAATCCAATAAATGAATTACCAAAATGATAATTTTGGAAATTATTATTGGTTTTTTTATGAATAAAAATAGGGAAATAAATTGGTTTAAAAAACTTTAAAAATTAAGGAAAAAATAAAATATTTGGAAATGCTTATATATGCATACATATGTTATTTTGAACGTATTTTGTATATTAAAAAAATACATGAAAAAATTGGGTATCAACAGCTGCCCCTCTTTACCCGAGAAGGATGAAAGAGTTGTCAGGTAAAGATTGATGGCCAATTTTGACCTGGCGAAATGGTTTGAAGAGGTTTGGCTGCCTACATATCCCTGTTCTTACAGGAATCAGGCCATATGCAGTTCAGGATCCGTCGGCGGAATATGCCGATGGAGACTTTCCAAGAGCAGACGCAATATTCGAGACGGGGTGAATGATTAAGGTTTGACAGGGTTGCGGGAACTGGAGTGGGATCGCTCCTACCGAAATGGCTGTTGCTCACCGGTTTACCTGCAAATAAGCAATACAAGCATATATTGTGCATAAATTCAAACGTGATGCAAGTTCCCGTCGAACTATGAATGTTGTCTTTGGACGGTTAGGATGACGTCCTGAGACCATGACATCCTGGGCCATGAAGTGCATGATAATGAAGGGTTTGAAGGCCATGAAATGATCTCTCCGGCTTTGAGAATGATACCTCCGAACTATGATACCTTTGAATAATCATATGCAAAAGATTAAAAGGAGTCCTCAGGCCATGGTATGGCATTCTCGGGCTATGTAAATGGTGCCTCCGAACAATAATGCCTTTGGACAAAGTGGCAATATTTCAGCCCATGAGATGCAGTAGGTTGCGATCTTTTAGCACATGAGATGCAATAGGTGGCGATCTTTCAGCAGCGCAAAATGTAAATAAGGCAGCGATCTTTCAGCCATGCAGAATGTAAAATAAGGTGGCGATCTTTCGGCCATGCAAGCGTAAATAATGTGGCGATCTTTCTACCATGCAAGGGTAAATAAGATGGAGATCTTTCAGCCCTGCAAGCGTAAATAAAGTGGCGATATTTCAGCCATGCGAGAGTAAATAAAATGCCGTTATTTTGGCCGTGCAAGCATAAATAAAGTTGAGATCTTTTAGCCATGCATAATGCAGAATAAGGTGGTGATCTTTTAGCTATGCAAGCGTAAATAAAGTGGCGATATTTCAGCCATGCAAGCGTAAATAAAGTGGCGATCTTTCGTCCATGCAAGCGTAAATAAAATAGGGATCTTTCAGCCATGCAAGGATAAATAAAGTGGCGATCTTTCAAGCATGCAAGAGTAAATAAAGTGGCGATCTTCTATCCATGCAAGTGTAAATAAAGTGGCGATATTTCAATCGTGCAGATGCAGATGGAGACAATGTTTAGTCTAGGAAGGTAGAATGGTAGCCTTATTCAATGCAAAAATTTAGATGGAGACAGTGTTTAGTCTCGTAAGACAGAATGGTAGCCTTATGCAACGCGAAAATAAAATAAAAATGGTAAATGGTAGTAGAGTTTCTTAGCTGATAACAGTTTGCAACGTTGTGACTACTGGGGACACTGCGATATAGGGAATATTACCTGCGCGCGTGGTAACTGCTGGTGAATGCGACATTTCGGAGGGTTATATTTCTGAACAACGCTTGTCTCGTGAGTGTATAGTATGTCAGATGCCTTCGCAATCCGAGTGTCAGCATCCAAAGAAAAATCCTGAGTTTTGTAGAGGGGAGGTTAGTTCGTATCTTGACTGGCCATGCTTGACCTGTTCGGCTTTGATCCGGTGATACGGTATGTATCATTGGGGGTAGCATTGCTAAACAAGGCGATTTCGATATTAAACATGCATGATTTTGAAAAAAATATGCCATAAGTATATATTTAAGAAATAACTTTAGATGAACCGACGATTGTGACGTGGCTCAAGACATTGCAACCTCTTTTGTTAAGAAATTTTGAGGGTCCTCCTCAAAATTCTGCCCCAGTTTAACGGGTTGATATTTCTGACATCTGCTTGTGATGATTGGCAGAAATCACTTCAGAATTTTGACGGCCCTCGTCAATATTCTGCCCCAGTTTCCAATTGCGGGGGAAATGAAAATTTTATTGAATTGTGACTGAAACCATAAGGCTACCTGCGTATCCTTTCTTAAACGGGAATCAGGTCAGACGTAGTTCAAACTACATCATATATGAAAGCATAAAATTACACATAGTAGCGTTTGACTGCATCTAAGTTGATTGGTTTTGGCCAAAGTTTTCCGTCCATTTCTGCAAGTATAAGGGCTCCTCTTGTCAGAACTCGGTGAACCATGTATGGAACTTGCCAGTTGGGAGAGGATTTCCCCTTGGCTTCATCGTGATATGGGAAAATTTTCTTTAATACTAGTTGCCCCGGTGTGAACTGTCTCGGCTTGACTCTCTTGTTGAAGGCACATTGTCATTCTGTTCTGATACAGCTGACCGTGGCAAACTGCATGCAGTCTCTTTCTGTCTATAAGAGCTAGCTGCTCGTAACGACTCTTCACCCATTCTACATCGTCGAGCTCAGCTTCTTGTATGATTCTCAAGGAAGGAATTTCTACTTCGGCAAGAATGACAGCTTCTTTACCATAAACCAGCATATAGGGGGTTGCCGCAATAGAGCAAATGATAGCTTTTCGTGCCATTGTTTATGCTTCTCTATCATTTTCCTCAATATCTTCTTGATGTTCTTGTAGGCAGCTTCTACGACTCCATTCATCTGAGGCCTATAACCTGTGGAATTCTTGTGTTCAATCTTGAAGGTTTGAAACATAGCTTTTATCAAGTCACTATTGAGGTTCGAGTCATTATCAGTAATGATAGACTCTGGAATCCCGAACTGACAAATAATGTGGTCGCAGGCAAAGTCTACCACGACTTTCTTGGTTATTACGCTATAAGATGCTGCTTCAGCCCATTTAGTGCAATAGTCGATTGCTACTAGGATGAACCTATGCCCGTTGGAAGCGTCTGACTCGATCAATCCAATAACATCCATTCCCCAAGCTGCAAATGGCCATAGTTATCTTGTTACATTAAGCTCATTTGGAGGTACCTTTATCATGTATGCGTGTATCTGACAGCGGTGGCATTTTCAAACATACTAGATGTAGTCCGTTTCCATAGTCATCCAAAAGTAACCAGCCCGGAGTATCTTCTTGGCTAAGACAAAACTGTTCATATGTGGACCGCAGGTTCCAGCATGGTTTTCTTCTAACAGCCTAGATGTTTCCTTTGCGTCGACACACCGTAATAACCCCAAATAAGGAGTCCTCCTGTATAGGATTCCTCCGATATGAAATACGTTGTTGGATAACCTTCGAAGGGTACACTTCTTAATAGGACCTACAAGCTTTTGGTGTTCTCCCTTGGCTAAATATTCCCTGATATCATGAAACCAAGGCTTTCCGTCTACTTCTTCTTCAACATAGGCACAATAAGCTGGCTGATCGTGGATCTTTAATGGAATAGGATCAATGAAGTTTTTGTCTAGATGTTGTATCATGGATGATAGGGTAGCCAGTGCATCGGTGAATTCATTCTGGATTCTAGGAACATGTCCGAATTCTGTCTTTGTGAATCTTTTTCTCAACTCATGTACATAATGCATATATGGGAGTATCTTAGAGTTCTTGGTTTCCCATTCTTCTCGTACCTGATGTATAAGCAAGTTTGAATCTCCAATCACTAGCAACTCTTGAATGTTCATGTCAATAGCCATCTTGTGCCCTAGGATACAGGCTTCATACTCGGCCACGTTGTTAGTGCATGGGAACATGAGCTTAGCGGACACCGGATAATGCTGACCGGTTTCTGATACAAGAACTGCTCCTATGCCAACTACCTTGAAATTTGCTGGTCCATCGAAAAACATTCTCCAACCCTTATAGGATTCCACAATGTCTTCTCCTATGAATGATACATTTTCATTAGGAAAGTACATTTTTAGGGGTTCGTATTTTCCATCTACGGGATTTCCCGCAAGGTGATCAACTAGTGACAGTTACTTGATAGCCTTCCGAGTTACGTAGACAATGTCAAATTCACTAAATAGGATTTTCCATTTGGCCAGCTTTCCAGTGGGCATAGGCTTTTCAAAGATGTACTTTAAATGATCCATCCTTGATATGAGATATGTAGTATAGGCACAGACGTAATGTCTTAGGTTCTGGGCTACCCAAGTCAGAGCAAAAGCGGGTTCGTTCTAACAGAGAATACCGAGCTTCATACAGAGTGAACTTTTTGCTAAAATAGTAAATGGACTACTCTTTCCTCCGTGTTTCATCATGCTGCCCTAGGACGCAACCGAAGACATCATCTAATACTGCGATGTGGAGTAGCAGAGGTCTACCTGGCTCGAGTGGGACCAATACTGGTGACGTTGACAAGTATTCCTGGATTTTGTTGAAAGATTTTTGGCAGTCATATGTCCATTTAGTAGCGGTGTCCTTCTTTAACATCTTAAAGATTGGCTCACAGATAACTGTAGATTGTGCTATGAACCGGCTGATATAGTTGAGTCTCGCAATGAAACTCATCACTTCCTTCTTATTCTTTGGCGGTGGAAATTCTTGAATGGCTTTGATCTTTGATGGATCCAGCTCTATTCCCCGATGACTCGCGATAAACCCAAGCAATTTTCCAGCTGGAACCACAAATGCACACTTTACGAGATTCAGTTTCAGGTTGTATCTTCACAATCTGTAGAAAAACTTCCACTAATCTTCCATGTGATCAGTGGCTTTCTTGGACTTGATGATTACGTCATTTACGTACACCTCGATCTCCTTGTATATCATATCATGGAAAATAGTAGTCATGGCCCTCATGTAGGTGGCTCCTGCATTCTTTAAGCCAAACAATATCATCTTGTAGCAGTACATTCCCCACGGCGTAATGAAAGTCGTTTTCTCATAATCTTCTTCATCCATCCAGATCTGATGATAACCAGCAAAACAATCCACAAATGATTGCAATTCATGCTTGGCGCAATTGTTTATCAATATGTGTATGATTGGTAAAGGAAAGTCTTCTTTCGGACTGGCCCAATTGAGATCCTGGTAGTCGACACAGACTCTAACCTTCCCGTCCTTCTTTGGTACTGGCACAATGTTAGCTAACCATGTCGGGTACTCCACTACACTGAGAACTTTGGCCTTGACCTGTTTAGTGACTTCTTCCTTGATTTTCAAACTCATATCAGGTTTGAACTTTCGGAGCTTCTGCTTTATCGGTGGAAATGTCGGATCAGTTGACAGTTTGTGAGCCACAATAGATATGCTCAGGCCCGTCATGTCGTCATACGACTAAGCGAATATGTCCTCATATTCTTTAAGAAATTATGTGTATTCCTTATTTTTTGATGACGATAAGTGAACGCTGATTCGTATTTCTTTGATGTTCTCTTCATCCCCCAGATTAAGAATTTTTGTCTCGTCCAGATTGGACTTTGGTCTGTTTTCTAAATTCTCAACTTCCTTAACAATCTCTTCCGGTATGTCATCTTCCTCTGAATCGATGTCTGTTTGTTGCGTTATCTCATTGCATGTCATAGTCATTGGTTCATAAATATAAGTAATAGTAATGTTGTATAAGTAAAGTAATGAGATAAAATAATAAGAGTTAGTGTTGATTCATAAGAAAAGTCGAAATGCCTTGATAAATTGCATATTCGTTTTGAACGTTGAAAATCTTATTACGGAAATTAAAAATGCAAAATAAAAGATAGTGCATGATGCTTGTTCAGCCTTGCTACCCTGAGGCTCGCCGGGCTCTAGTGGTTCTGATGGTCCAGTTATTGAGGCATGCTCCTCTACTTAAAGACGGTATGGAAGGGCCTTCCTCCCCCTCCTCATTGAAAACGACACAACAGTCCATATCATCGTTTTCCAGGAACAAATTCCTCACTGCTGCCAGTGCTTCCTCTTCTTCTGACCCACATATAACTTCAGTTGGTTAGAAATTCTGTTCCAAGCATGGTATTGGCTGTTCCAATGGATGATAAGGACCGCGCCATGGTGGAGACCAGTGGTTGAATTCCTCCAAAGTATACTCATATCCCAATCCGAAGGTGCTGCCATGCTTCTAAAGTTTTTTGTGGTTAGCGATTTCTTGAAGGTTTTTGCCAAGCCCCTTGCCAGGTTTATATCCGCTCTAATTCAATATGCTCTAAATTTTGTTGTCCCGCCATTTGTCCTTATCAACGGCATTGAGTCGTTCGATGTGGTGATAGGTCTCCCCATATATCCTTCTTCCGCCTCCTGTTACTGGATGGTTTGTCGACTGTATATGGGATTACTACCGTCATCGTGAATGATCACCTTCTGGTGATTCCACTCAAACCTCACTGTGTGATGCAATTTTGATGCTACGTCCCCAGCAGCATGAATCCAATGTCGTCCCAACAGCAGATTGTAAGATGTCGGCACATATATCACTTGAAAATCAACATCAAACCAAGTAAGCCCCATTTGCAAACACTGACTAATTTCCCTAATGGTAGACCGTTGGTAACCGTCGAAAGATTTCATGTTGATGGCCCCATCCTTGATCTCATGCAGCCCCTTACTCAATGTTCTGAGTGTTACCAATGGACAAATGTTGCGGCTGGACCCTCCATCAACTAGGATTCTGGTGATTAAATAATCTTTGCATTGTACGGTGATGTGCAATGCCTTGTTTTGACTCAACCCTTCTGATGGCAATTCATCTTCATAAAAAGTGATTTATGGCTTCCCAATACCTGTCCTACAATGTTAGCCATCTCTCCACTAGTGATGTTGCTCGGCACATATGCTTCGCTCAACACCCTTAACAGGGCATTCTTGTGCGCATCGAAATTCTGTAGCAAATCAAGGATAGAAATTTGCATCGGTGTTTTGTTCAGCTGATCAACGACCGAGTATTCTGGCTTGAATCTTTTTCCAGAGGTCATCTAGCCCTGTCTCTGTGATGGTTGGCCGACTAGAGGCCTACTTGCTGGACACAGCCAAATGTTCTGGGGTGTAAACCCTACCAGTTCTGGTCATACCCTGTGCCGCAACAGCTTCTCCCAAAATAACCTTGCCTTTCCTTCTTGCCTCGGTTGTGTAGTCCCATGGTATAGCCTTTGTATGGAATGGGGTTAGAGCTAACATTGACACTAGAATTGGCATGGCTATCTTTACTCCAAATGGAGCATGCACCTTTGGCGATAAAACAACAACTTCGAAGGGTGTAGGTTCATTTGCTAGCGATATGAACTCGACATCAATCGGTGCTAGCGTATTTGCAGAGGATGGTGCTTCAAACTCAAGTGGTATGGACATATTTACCTCGTCATCCCCAGAGGGCTGAATCTGGACTACAATCGGATTAACGGTGACTATTGGCTTCTTATGTGGCGGAGAATTTCGGCACATTTGATACTAATTTCTTAGATTTTAGCTTGTTTTAAATGCAATTTCCCTTTGTACTTATGTAATTTTGTTTTTGTAGTGTATGAGTCTTAAGGACCTAAGATCATGGAAAAGAGTTCAAAAAGACACAAAAAGACAAAAAAAGAGCAAAAAGGCATCGCAAATGTGGAAATACTATTGCAAAACCAACATGCGAGCAGCATATTTCACACCAAGATCGCAGATCAAAATAGATTTCTGGGCAAATTTCAACGTCAAAAATGCGGTCCCATCTGCGATAGCATAACCTGTTTGAGAGCCGTATAATTGACTACAAACTAAACATGAAGTCTACTGAAGGAAGAAAATACGGTGCAAAATGTTGTCGCATTTCTACAATGCGGACCGCAAACCTTAAATGCGGTGAAGGCCTGGAAACTAGGGTTACAATCTACAATAGCTATGTCAAGAATGCGAATCACATGTCTATAATGCGACAGAAATGCGGTCGCATATTCAACATGAAAGGGCATTTTTGTTCGATTTTTGTCCCGATTTTTGGCACACTATAAATAGATTTATTGGGGTTTTGTGGGCTCATCTTGTCTTATTTGGGAGCTACAATTCAAGACATAAATATTCTTCTCTTTTGGAAGCTTTTGTGTCAAGAATCATTCACTTTGTAAGCTTTATGGCATTTAATATTCTCTTGCTTTTGTATTTTAGTATGAGTAGCTAACCTTAAATATTAAGGTTGTGGACCCTAAATGGGTGTTATGTTAATAGGTGTTTAACATTGAATATATATAATGATTGGTTGATATTATTCACTTCTAATTCTTCATTTATTGTTGGTGGTTGCAAACATTAACAAGTGCCATTCAATTCTTGCTTTGCTTGGGAAAGTGTGTTGGAATTTGGTAGAAGTAAATATCAAAGACTCAAGGCTTTAAACCTTGTTTAATAGGATCGCTTAGGAATAAGTGGGTTTTATTTGGAATATATTGATTGTTTTTAATTGCAACTCTTTTATATTTGGAAAATCATAAAGAGGAAATACTACCCAACTATTGGAAAATATTGGGTAGTCATTTAGACATCATTTGCATATCAAAAAGACCTTCCATTAGAAATATATCATATTAACACCGATAGAATTACACTTCATTAAAGGGGACACAAACTTGGTTTCTTTGATCCAATTATTTACATTCTAAATCTCAACATTAGTTATTTCTTCAAATCACAATTATACCATACTCTTGTTACAATTAACCGGGTAGAATTAAGATATAAGTCAAGTGATACACTAATCAAGTAGCTCTTCACACCTATTCCTTGTGGGATTCGACCCCAACCTTGTTGGGTTATTATATTTGACATCGACCGCCTTACACTATTTATTAAAGTGTACTTTGAGCGTATCAATTTTTGGCATTGTTGGCGGAGAATACGGTTTTGAAATTATTAATTAGTGTGTGCTTTACTTTACGTCTTATTCTATTCCATCACACTTTGCTTGTTTTGCTTGGTGTTGATAGGAAAACATGGCCGAATATGAAGAAGAAATTGAGGAGGAAATGGAAGATGAAAATCCTTTTGCGGACATAGAGGAGTATATTGAGGACAAAAATGCTATTGTGCCTCCGGTTGTTGGCGCTGCAACATTCAATGTGTAACATGGTCTAATCCATATGCTCAAAGCAGAGGGGTTTTTCAGGAATTCTACCGATGATGATCCGACAGAACATATTAGATACTTCTTGGGTGTGTGTGCAATGCCCAAGCAGAACAACGTCAATGCCGATGCCTTAAGGTTGAGGTGTTTCAAATAATCACAAGCTGGAGACGCGAGGAAATGGCTTAAGAATTTGCCCCCAAACTCTATTCATTCTTTGCCCGAAGTAGTCCGAGCATTCTTGGAAAAATTGTTTCCGCAGAGTAAGAAATCCGAGCTATGGGATAAAATCTTTTTTTTCAAGCAAGTACCTGGAGAGAAATTACATGAGGCATGGGATCGGTTTAAATTATATTTGGTCAGATCTCCCAATCAAGGTTTTTCGGATTCCATATTGCTAGAAAAAATTTACATTGGCTTAGATCCGAAGAATCAATCTATAGCCAAGAATGTCGCGGACGGATCTTTTATTAACAAGACATTCACAAGGATCACACAAATATTTGACAAGATGGCACAACACAATCAAGTTTCGCATTCCGAGGATACCTCAGGTGGGATTGAATATGGGTCTCCCTCCTTGAGCAACCTAATTAAGGAAAATCAAGAGAGAGATCAACTGATCGAACGGCTTGCAACAAATGTAAATGTGTTGACAAAAATGTTCACGGAAAGCCAAACAAACAAGGTGAATGTGGTGGAGGATGTGCAACCCATCTCCAATGAAGAATTTGAAGAAGCAAACTACATCAACAACCCTCAATGAGGGTATCAAAGACAACATTACCAAGGTCAGGGACAACAAAGTCAATGGAGGCCTAACCCGCAAGGGCAAGGCAACTAACAATGGATAAATGACCAAGCTGGCTCAAACAAAGGGAATTGGAACAACAACAACAACTTTTCTAACCGGAGTTCAAACCCTTATGTTCCTCCAAACGGGTCAATATTCAAATCAAGGTTCTTCTAGTTAATCTAAGTTGGAAGGTATGCTTGAGTGGGTGTTGCAAAATGAAGAAAAATCCGACACTTCTATGAGGAACATGACCGAGATTGTTGGATCTCATACCACCTCCATCCAAAAATTGGACATGCAAATGAAAGACCTCTCTAGGGAGCAAAATCCAAAACAAAAGGGAACACTCCCTAGTGACACAATTGTGAACCCAAGGGGTAGTGGGAGTGGCCCAACTTCTCATATCACGACAATTACTACTAGGAGTGGGAAGGTGCTACATAGAGAGGGTGAACAAACGGTTGAAGTAGAAGACTCCGAACGAGGGGTTGAGTTTGAAGAGCCATGTGTTGTCGAGGTTGAAAAGATTCCGGCAGAATTGCAAGTGCTAAAAGAGGAATGGGAAGAGGTCAAGGAAAAGGTAAAATAGACACCAAAAACTCTTCCACCTATTCCTGGACATCCTCCCCCATTTCCTCAACGGCTCGCGAGGAAGGTTGATGATAGCAAACTTGAAAATTTTTACGACATTCTCAAGCAATTATCAGTGAATATTCTATTTGTGGAAGCTTTTCAAGAGATGTCGGGGTTTGCTAAATATTTAAAATATTTGATCACCAAGAGAAGAATACAGAGAATGAAGTGGTGAATGTGACTCACCGGATTTGCTCCATCATTGCAACATCTACAGTTCAAAAGAAATAAGATCTGGGAGCTTTCACCATTCCTTGTACAATTGGGTCCCGTGACTTTGCAAGAGCACTATGTGATAATGGGGCTAGCATCAACTTAATGCCTCTTGCAATCTATAAGCAAGCGAGGTTAGGTATGCCAAGTCCCACTCGTATGAGATTGCAAATGGCCGATCGGTCCATCAAACGCCTGGTGGGAATTGTTGACGATGTACTTGTAAAAGTGGGAAAGTTTCATTTGCCGGCCAATTTCGTAATCCTTGATTGTACGGTCGATAAAGAAATCCCTATCATTTTGGGATACCATTCCTTGCTACGTGGAGAGCACTCATGGATTCAGAATGGAATGAGATCAAATTCTACGTGAATGATGAGGAAGTTACATTCCATTCAAGAAAGGGCATGAAACTACCCCATGAGTATGAACACATCTCGGTGATAGATGTTTTTGATGAAGTAGAGGATGCGGTGGAAATATAAATGGAAGAACAATGCCTCGGCGAGGCATTGGCGGCTATTTTGGTGAACTTTGATAGTAAAGATATGGAAGGATATATGGAATCGGTAAATGCATTGGAAGGGCACGGATCTTACACTTATGCTAAGCTCCCTCTCGACTTAGAGAATAGAGCCACTCAACACGCAAAGCCTTCTATTATAGAGCAACAACAACCAGAGCTCAAACCGCATCCACCACACTTGAGATACAAATTTCTTGGCTCCAATGATACTTTACCCATAATGGTTTATTCTTTGTTGAATGATGTATAGGTGGAAGAATTGTTGGAAGTCTTGAAGGAGCATAGGCAACCCATTGGATGGACAATTTCAGATATCCGAGGAATTCCCATAGGAATTTGTGAACACAAGATCCAATTGGAGAGTGAAATGAAACCAAGTATAGAAAATCAACGGCGGTTGAACCTGTCAATGCAAGAGATGGTAAAGAAAGAAATCATCAAGTGGTTGGATGTCAGGGTAGTCTACCCTATTGCCGATAGTTCTTGGGTGAGCCCGGTGCAATGTGTGCAGAAAAAAGGAGGCATGACCATAATTGAAAATGATAAAAATGAGCTCATCCCAATAAGAACATTGACCGGTTCGAGTGTGTGTATGGATTATCGGAAGCTCAACGGTGCCACATGCAAAGTCCATTTCCCTATGCCTTTTATTGATAAAATGCTTGATCGGCTAGCGGGAAAGTCATTCTATTGCTTCCTTGACGGATATTCTGGCTACAACCAAATTAACATCGCATTGGAGGGAAAAGAGAATACGACTTTCACTTGCGCCTATGGAACTTTTGCCTTTAACTGGATTCCATTTGGTTTGTGCAATGCTCCGGCTACTTTTCAAAGATGCATGCTGTCCATTTTCTCCGACAAGGTGGAGGATTTTCTAAAGGTCTTCATGGATGACTTCTCGGTAGCAGGTGACCCTTTTGAGCATTGTCTTCACAATCTTAGACAAATGCTTAAGAGATATGAGGAAACAAACCTTGCGCTCAATTGGGAGAAATGCCATTTCATGGTGGATGAATGCGTCATATTGGGGCATAAAATTTCAAAACATGCCATAGAGGTTGACTGAGGTAAATCGAGATTATTTTCAAGCTTCCTCCACCTACTTCCGTAAAAGGTGTTCAAAGTTTCTTAGGGCATGCCAGATTCTATAGGCGTTTCATCAAGGATTTTTCCAAGATTGAAAATCCTATGTGCAAACTCATTGAGAAAGATGCCAAATTTGTGTTTTATGAGAAATGCCTCAAAGCTTTTGAGGAATTGAAGCAAAGACTCACCACGACACCTATTATTGTCACACCCGATTGGTCTCTTCCTTTCGAGTTCATGTGTGATGCCAGTGGTATAGCTATTGGGACAATGATTGGCCAACGTCACAAAAAGGTTCTCTACCCGGTCTATTATGCAAGCAAGACACTCAATAGAACGCAAATGAATTACACAATAACTGAGCAAGAGCTTCTTGACATAGTCTATGCCTTTGAGAAGTTATGGGATTATTTGTTGCGATCCAAGGTTATAGTGTACACGGATCATGCGGCTCTTCTCTATCTCATGACAAAGAAGTATTCAAAGCCTCGGTTGATTCGATGGGTGTTATTGTTGCAAGAATTAGATTTCGAAGTCAAGGATCGCAAGGGAACTCAAAATCAAGTGGCGGATCATTTATCAAGGCTTGAAGAAGCAGGGAGAACAAAGGGGGATATTGAAATCAATGATGTCTTCACAGATGAACAAATAATGGCACTATCAAGCACTTTTGCTCTATGGTATGCCGATATTTCTAACTACTTGGTGAATGACCTTATTCCGGAGGGATTGGAATACTATCAAAAGAAGAAGTTCTTGAGAGATTGTTGGCAATATTTTTGGGAGGAACCATTCTTGTTCTATGTTTGTGCTGACAATATTATTAGAAGGTGCATTCCAGAAGAAGAGATTATGCCAATTCTAAAGGCATGCCATGACTCACCCGTTAGGGATCACCACGGAGAAAATCGAACGGTGGCTAAGGTACTTGAATGTGGTTACTATTGGCCGTCAATCTATCATGATGCTAATCAAATGGTTAAGGCTTGTGACCAATGTCAAAGGAAGGGATCAATCTCCAAGAGGCATGAAATGCCAATGCACTTTGTGATGGAGATAGAAATCTTCGACGTGTGGGGAATTGATTTTATGGGTCCCTTTGTGAGCACTTATGGGATGAAATATATCTTGGTAGATGTGGACTATGTGTCCAAATGGATTGAAGCAATTGCTTTTCCAAACAACGAAGCAAGAAGTGTGACCGCATTTTTGAAGAAAAACATATTCACTCGGTTTGGAACTCCTAGGGCCATTCTTAGTGATTGTTGGTCTCATTTTTGTAACAAGGATTTCACAGGTCTGCTAGATAAGTATGGTGTCAACCACAAGGTAGCCACACCTTATCATCCCCAATCTAGTGGTCAAGTCAAGGTGTCCAATAGGGAGATCAAGAGCACTCCAGAAAAGACTATCAATGCAAACAGGACCGATTGGTCAAGAAAGCTAGATGACGCATTATGGGCATACCGCACGGCATACAAGACTCCTATTTGTACTTCTCCTTACAAGTTAGTCTTTGGAAAAGCTTGTCATCTACCCATGGAACTGGAACACACGGTCATGTGGGCTTTGAAGAGGTTGAACTTGGATTGGGCTGAGGCTGCAAATTTGAGGTTAACACAACTCAACGAAATGGAGGAATTCCATTTCCATGCATATGAAAGTTTAGTTGTGTATAAAGAAAGGATGAAGTTTGTCCATGACAAAAAGATCTTGAAGAGGTAGTTCAAGTCAGGTAACTTGGTTTTGTTGTTTAACTCAAGGCTCAAATTGTTTCTGGGCAAGCTCAAATCAAAATGGTCTGGTCCGTTCAAAGTGGTAAATATCTCTCTTTTTGGAGTTATGGAACTAGCATCGGAAGATGAGCTCCGGACATTCAAAGTAAATGGCCAATGAATCAAACACTACTTGGGCACAGATGGAGAAAAACATTTGGTGGAGCAGCTGGCTCTCAAAGATGGTCTGTGCCCGACGATGGAGTGAATCCAAAGGAACACCAACTTCGTCGTGCCGCGACGTTAAATCAAGCGCATCATGGGAGGCAATCCATGTGTGGTAACACTCTTTTTATTCATTAAATTTTTAATTTTTGATAGATAGATTTAATGGAGGAAGATAAAGTGTGTGTTACAGTGCAAGGAATTCAAAAGATCACAACACTGGGCAGGAATGCATAAGAAATGGAAGAAAAACCACTGTGTGTAGTTTGCTGCAAAGATGAGGTCGCATTTTTCAATATGCGGACCGCATTTTTGTCGCAAACAAAAACAGTGAGTTTGGCTAAAATCGTTGGTCCGAATGTGACAAGGTTGTTCACTTTGTGGACCGCATTTCGACTATGCGATCGCATTGTGCACCGCATTTGTTACCCTTCAGCGGGTCAATTGAACCCACCGCATAACACTTATGCGGTCGCATAATGTGCTATGCGTTGCCTTTCCAATCGCAAATTTGTCAGGTAAGTCATCGCATTTTCTCATCTCTCATACATTCAAAAAAAAAACAAAAAATAATGTTTTCCTAATAGAGGAAAACAAAAAAACGAAAAAAAAGGCAAACAATGACCGAAAAAGTGGCAAAAACGGCTAGTGATCAAATCTTACAAAAGACGAAAACCCACTCATAATATCCATAGTACTCGTACTCATCTTCACTATTATGTATTCTTTCCCTAATTTTCCATTTTCAATTTCACGACTGTCTCTTCTACGTTCTTCTTTGTTTCGTTCTGTATTTTTTTTATTATTGTGCTATTTTTTGTAGTTGTTTTTCCATATTGTGGTCGCTTCTGGGTAGAAAATGTATCTGGGGTAATGTGTAGGAATAAATCGAACCACCATTGTTGAGGGTTGAATGGAATCATGAGGACGATTGCATTTGCGGCCTGCAAAATCAAAATACGATCCACATTTTGGGCCGCATAATTAAACCCTAGTCTTTTGAGGATGATGATGAAATATGGTGACATTTGCGATCGCATAATTGATATACGGACCACAAAGTCACAGCAAACTAAAGCAGACTACCCACTAAAACCCTTGCTATTTGCGGCTGTTTTGCAATCGCATTTCCCACTTTACGGTGGCATTTGCAATCGCATTTTTGTATTTTTGTTTGGTGAGAAAATCGGTTCTACGATGGTTATATGGTCCTCATAGTGGTTATGCGATCACATAACCCATATCATACTGAGCTCCAGTAGTACACACTCAAGCATGCGACAACTTTTGTTGTCCCATAGTGGTTATGCGACCACAAAACATGTTGCATTTTTACCTTCTTCTTTGAATTTTTATGTTTTCATTTCAGTGTTGCTTGCAATGTCGCTCAAATTTAACTTTCGTGCACATATGGCTCCCAAGAAACATGCATCCTCTACACTAAAAAGGGCACCCACCAGTCGTCAAGCATCACAAGCGAAGCGATCGCGGACGGAATCTAACATGCCAAGTCCCTCCCAGTCTGATGAGGAGGAGCTCTTGTCCTCAGTTAATTTAGAGGCTGAGGCAAGAAGTAAACACGGAGAAGACTTCAAACTTCGATTTGGGGTTGAGAGATCCAGGAAACTGTATAGAGAAGGACTCACCAAACAAAAAATCCTGGGCGATAAGCAATTGAGCTTGAACGGGCTACAAGAACAGTACCCCCACATCTTGGAGAACATAAAAGAAAGAAAACGGGAGTGCTTTACTGAGCCACCCACTGAGTATAATGAGACCATTGTCCGTGGTTTTTATGTAACATATGGAGCCTCCAGACTACGCACCACAAATGCAACAAAATTTTTGTTGACATTGTCCTTGTTCGGGGGAAGAGTGTGTTTTGCAACAGTGAGGCCATTAATAAGCTGTACTTCCCTGGATGGAGAGCAGGCACCACTGAGTATGATGCCAAATATGCAAATAGGGAGAATTAACGTGGGTGGATTACTTCGGTGATAGCTAAAGGAACCGTTACTTGGATCAACCCTGGGCATAAGATATACAAGGAGGATCTCACAAAAGAGGGTCGATTCTGGCTCAGCTTTGTTACCATTCGATTGATACCGTCCCGGAATGAGACTGACATTATCCTTGAGAAGGCCCTTCTAATTGAATGTGTCATGACGGGCATCAAGATTTATATGGGAACTCTGATGTTCCAAGAGATACGGATCCAGGCAAAGCAGCATGCCACTTCGCTTCCATTCCCTTGCTTGATCACAGCCCTCTGTAAAGCTGTGAAGGTCCCTCTCATGCAACACTCTGATAGGACCGGGAAAGAGATGAGGTACATTGATATCACACATATTAGTGATGTTGCTGCCCCACCAGAGGTTCCGATTCAGGATTCAATTGATATAGAGGCTTTTGACTCCCAGACTCATTTGACTCCTCAGGTTACTATTCAGCCTTCTACAACACTGCCAACTATCTCGAGTCTTGGTCTCCTTGCTCAACATGCCAATGCCAAGGTACACCAACTTTTGAAGACCTTGCCCAACCTTATCAAACAAGCCCTGACTCCTATACAATCCTCAGTGACAGCTCTCCAACAACAACAAATAATGTATGGAGATCGCTTGCAGCAACTTGAGTTAAGGGTCGAGAAGATAGAGCGCGGTGAGGTTAGTAGTTTGCCTAAGCACATGGAGGAGGTTTATTCTATGAAGACCGAGCTCCATAAGATGCAGACTTTGGAGTTCGATCTATCATCCCTCCTACCCCTGGATGGTAAGCAGGGAGCAGACACAACAGCACCAGACTTGGGTCTCGATTTCCTGACTATGATGGCAGACATTGCACCTAAGACTTCCAAGGCTTCCCAGCCTCCACCTCCTCCTATACATATTGATATTCATGATGAGGAGACTTTCGGATGTTCTTCAGAGTTGGAGGGTGAGGAGGCAGACGGGGGGGAGGAAGAGAAGGATTCATGGTCCTCGGAGGATGATGGCCCTCAAGAGAAGGGCAAGAAGATTGTTGCTCCCACAATTGAGGAAGTGGAGCAAGTAGAACTTCAGATAGCGATCAAATATTCGCTAGCAGATTTGGCCACCCCTGCAGATCCATCGGCCACTCAGCCATCAATGGATGAGGCTAGCAGCTCACAAGTCCCGACTTCAATTCCGGACCAGCCAGAGATACCTGCTCCATCAGTGGAGGTCACTCCTCAGGTCGAGCTCTCATCGGCCCTACCTTTAGCTTCAGAGGGTGACCCCACCATCACTCAGTCGGCTGCCGACTCCCATAGCGCTTAGTGCACCTCAGGGAGCCCCTTAAACTCTACTATATGTTCTTATGCATTGGGGATAATGCATGACTTTTAGTTGGGGGTGGTAGCTTTGTTTATACTTTTGTGACATTATCAATTGTTGTACATATTTACGCCTTTATGTTATAAACGAACTTATGTACTTATGTGTATTTTGTGATTCTGTGTATGTTAGTGTTTTGTGATTTTTGTACATAAGTTATGTTACCCTTGTGCATATAAAAAACAACAAAAAGAAGTAGATAGTTGTCCGTCTTTAGTAATTAGCAATTAATTCCCCTTGGTTTTTCTTTGCTAGGTTCTTTTCCAAGGGTGCAATAGTAGAACTAGGATAGTAGAATGAAACATATTGACCGGTTTGGTGTAATTGTCCAGTCTCAAACATGTGTGTCTGTATATAGCATATACCTTTACATATATATAAAATAAAATAAAAGAGATCAACTGTGTGAACATGAGGCTCGCTCTGTGACTCTATGTATACTTAGAGTTATACTTCTATATATGATGAATGCTTTGAGTTGCCAAGTGTTGACTCGAGGGCTTCATACTATGTGAGCCAAACAGTTCGTGTGCCATGTGTGTGAGTTCTTTGTGAAAATACCATCTAGAACTTGCCCAGTTGGTTTTTCGATGCTTATAATATTTATACTTTGTTGGAAAAATGAACTTAGGCAGTGTTTGTGATTTTTGGAAAACCAATTAGCCTTTCAAGACACCCATTGTGCAGATAATATCACTAGTCACCCCATTTAAGCCTTTAAAATTTTCTTTGGCTACCTCATTACAAACCTTTCCCTTTTTGTGAAATAATTCACTCTATTGAACCCGTCCTTCCTTGAGCATTAATAATGAAGCTAAAAGCCTAAGTTGGGGGTGTTGTATCAAAGTAGAAATTGGTAAGGTTGTACATTGAGTATATGATCATATACCTCAAAGTATTTGTATTAAATTATTCAAGCTCCAACAGAAAAAAATTGTATAATTAAAAAAGAAAGACAAATATTTGTATGTATATAAATTATGGAGCCTTGAAGAAAATTAAAGACGTATTTAAGGTGGTTCTATATTGGGAACTAGATGCCAATAAGGCTATGTGGGTTGAAGAGAAACAAAGCGCAGACACAATGACATATGTGAGTAGTGTTCAAGGAGGATGAAGTCACTTGTATCCAAATGCTTACCCGACCCCTCCCTAAACCTACATTACAGGCTTAAAAAGTCATTATGGGAACTCCAACCGGGTATTCTTAAAATTATGCGACAAATTAAAATAAGGGCAAGCCTATGGTATGGTATGTTGTAACACTTGAAACTATTTTCTGAGAGTGAATGTATTTGTGAATTCGTCCTTTTTTGTTGTCATTGTAAATATTGTGATTTTGGGACTTTCTTTCTAGTGAGGGCACATGAACTGTGAGATTGAACAAAAGTTAAGTTTTTTAGTCAAATGCAAATACAATCAGCTGAGGGTAGCATTTTTACACACGGTCTGAGACCCAAAGTTCACAAGTTGATTAGATTTCCTTATACATATTGATGGTTCAGGAAGGGTAAAACACTCGATGATGCATGCTTGAATTACTAATAACAAACATTGTCCATGGTTACTGTGTTTCATGTCTTGTAGATGGAGTCTAGAATAGGATAATGTCATCTTAGTTGCTTAAGTACAAGCAAGAGTTTAAGTTGGGGGTGTTGATGTGCCAGAGAATTTCGGCACATTTGATACTAATTGCTTAGATTTTAGCTTGTTTTAAATGCAATTTCCCTTTGTACTCATATAATTTTAGTGTTTTGCAGTTTATGAGGCTTAGGGACATAAGAGCATGGAAAAAAGTTCAAAAAGCCACAAAAAGACAAGAAAAGAGCAAAAAGGCATCACAAATATGGAAATGCTATCACAAAACCCACATGCGAGCCGCATATTTCACACCAAGATCGTAGATCAAAAAGATTTTTGGGCAAAGTTCAATGTCAAAAATACGGTCTCATCTGCGATCGCATAAACGGTTTGCGAGCCGCAGAATTGACCGCAAACTAGACATGAAGTCTACTAAAGGAATAAAATGCAATGCAAAATGCGGTCGCATTTCTACAATGCAGACCGCAAACCATAAATGCGGTGAAGGCCTGTAAACTAGGGTTACAATCTGCGATGGCTATGTCAAGAATGCAGGCCGATTTTGTTATGTGACAGAAATGACTGTTATGCACCAGAAATGTTGTTGTATATTTAGCTTGAAACGACATTTTGTCCGATTTTTGTCCTGATTATTAGCACTGTATAAATAGATTTATTGGGGTTTTGTGCGCTTATCTTGTCTGATTTTGGGAGCTGCAATACAAGACTTAAATATTCTTCTCTTTTGGAAGCTATTGGGTTAAGAATCTTTCACTTTGTAAGCTTTATGGAATTTAATATTCTCTTGCTTTTGTACTTAGTAAGAGTCGCTAACTTTAAATACTAAGGTTGTGGACCTTATATGTGTGTTATGTTAATGGGTGTTTAACATTGAATATATATATATATAATGATTGGTTGATATTTATTAACTTCTCATTCTTCATTTATTGTTGGCGGTTGCAAATATTAACAAGTGCCATTCAATTCATGCTTTGCTTGGGAAAGTGGGCTTGAATTTGGTAGAAGTAAATGTCAAAGACTCAAGGCTTTAAACCTTGTGTAATAGAATCGCTTAGGAATAAGTGGGTTTTATTTGGCATATATTGATTGTTCTTAATTGAAACTCTTTTATATATTTTTTTAATATATCATATTAACACTGATAGCATTACACTTTACTAAAGGGGACACAAAGTTGGTTTCTTTAATCCAATTATTTACATTCTAAATCTCAACATTAGTTATTTCTTCAAATCACGATTATACCATACTCTTGTTACAATTAACCGGATAGAATTAAGATATAAGTCAAGTGATACACTAATCAAATAGCTTTTCACACCTATTCCATGTGAAATTCGACCCCGACCTTGTTGGGTTATTATATTTGACACCGACCGCCTTACACTATTTATTAAAATGTAATTTGAGCGTATCAACTTCTTTAGATCGTCACCTTCTATGATCAAACCGATCGATCCTTTGGGATCCCAATCATCCTCTTTTTTCAATCATGTGAATGCCTCCACCCTTGTGGTCTGGCAGAGGGTTATTGTAGACATTTGGAGCGGGCTCCTTTGCCACAATAATCTAGTTATCAATTAATGCATGGATCTTATCCTTCAGAGAACAGCATTCGTCAATGGTGCGTCCCTTCGTGCTGGAATGGTATGCACATGAATTATTTGGATTAACCCACTGAGAAGCGTTCTCAGGGGTTGCATCAGGGATAGGGGTGACATAACCAGCATTTTTGAGTGTTTCATACAACTGGTCGGTAGGTTCAGTAATAGCCGTGTATTATTTTGAGGGCCTTCGGTCAAAGTTTGGTCGAGGTCTAGGAAAGTTTTGGCGTGGAGGAAGGGATTGCTAGTGGGATGGTTGAGTATTGTTGGCTTGGTAAACGTGTGCGGGTTGGGAATATTTGGGTGAAGCAGGCTTATATGTAGGAGGTGATTGATAAGTGGGTAGTGGAGTTTGGTAAAAGGGTGAGGGTGCTTGGTAGTTCGGAGTAAGCTGATATGGGAGTGGAGGCATTGGGTAGGTTTGGTATTTGATGGGAGATTTCGTTCTTTGTGCAACCATTACGGCCCCTACGTCCCTTTTGTTGGACACACCTCCTGACGGTAAGGCCTTATTTGTAGCTTATAAGGCCTCGAAATTGATAACAATACAGCTTTTGATGCCCTCTTCGATCCTTTCTTCCATCTTGATAATGTCAGAACATTTGTGACCCTCGATCATTATCAGCCTTTCATAATATTGTGGGTCTTGGGCCCGGATGAAGAATTTGTCCATTTGTTCTTCCTCTAAGGCGGGTGTAACCTTAGCAGCTTTGAACCTCCAACGAGTAGCATACTCGCGAAAAGTTTTTGTGGGCTTCTTCTTTAGATTTTGAATATAGAACACATCCGGTGCATTCTTCGTGTTGAACCTAAACCATTCTATAAAGTCTTACGCCGTGCTTACCCAGTTCGACCACTTCTTTGGATCTTGGCTAATGTACCAAGATAAAGCATCTCCCTTCAAGCTCCACATGAAAAGCTTCATGCGAATTTTCTCATCTCTTCCTACTCCAACCAATTTGCCACAATATGTTCTCAAATGGACCCTTGAATTCCCCCTTCCATCAAACATCTCGAACTTAGGAGGTTTGTACCCTTCGGGTAGTTTGACATCGGGCTGTATGCAATGATATTCGTAGTTTAGCCCTTCAATTCCCTTATGTCCTTCAACGCCCTGAATTTTGCTAGTCAATTTCTTATGTTCTTCGGCCAGGTTTCTGATGAGCAAGTCTTTATCGTTGGACTCGGATGTGCTTGAGATGGGTTGGGTGGAGTGTGGCATAGTCTCCACGTAGATGGGAGTATTATGTTGGGTTTGTCAGTGGTCATTTGTGGAGTTCTGGAGTTTTGGAATGAGCAGTGGGGCGTTATTTGAGGTATGGCATGTATTACAGTGGTGGTGAGGAGCTGGATGGCTCGGTTGCTTTTGGGTAGTTTTGGAGGTGTAGGGTTATGATCATTTGGAAAATTGATATTTGGAGTAGTGAGGGAAAATGACAAATTTGCCAGATTCCGAACCTGATCGAGTTCTTCCTGAAATTTCAGCAGTTTTTGTTCCAGTTGGAATGAATTTTCCTTGGGGAGTATAGTACCGTGACCATGAGTGAACTCTACCAGTTCAGTTGAGTTCTCCTTTCTGCCATTGTTCAAATCTTCCATCTTCCCTTTGTTCTTGTTTTTGACAGGACTAAGAGGAGGAGTAGGTAGAGGGCCCCTGGATCTCATGAAATAAGATGATGCTGCCAAAGTGCAAGAACATACCTTTGGGGAGGGGAATAAAAAAAAGTAAAAACAAAAGGTAACAAGTTAGTGAGGTTTATAAAAAGTGTTGCGATATTTAAACAAATAGTGTAGAAAGTAAGGAGCGTCCTAATTTGGGGACCTCTTTGTCACCGAGGTAGGCCTAGCGACAAATTAATTTGGAGAACAAAGAATGCTAAATGCCTCATTTTATTGATAAAAATAGACGAAACCCAAATCGACAATAAATAACAGGAAATAAGAGTTGCTAGTGGCCATTGGACTTATTTCATTTTATAAAGCAAAATGAAAACATATATCTGTTTGGTCCCAGAGGGACCTTCCCCAGATTCGGCGTCTTTGGATCCATCGAATAGCTTCCCTAACTCGCACAGTCCCAGCAGCAGGTAGGCTCCGGCCAGATGTCCGCCTTCATTTCCTTCAGCATTGTGGTAGTCGGTAAATTTCTTCCTCACTTTTCCTTCCAATTCCAGCAAACTGTATTCCAGATATTCAACCTTTTTGCTAGCTTTGGTGGCCCTCTCTTTCTACTTATTGATTTGGTCATTTGATGGAAGACTCCTCCACCAGTCTAGCAAGAGTGGGGGCATGCTAATCATACCGAAATTGGGGACCTCGTGCCTTATTTTCTACGAAACAAAAGTGGTAGACCCTACCCCCGCCAAACTCGACTATTTATTATCAACAATTAGCGTGAAGCATCTAGTTCTCCAGATAAATGCACAGAACGTGATAACACCCGTTAGGGTTTAGGGAAACCCAATGGACATTCGGACAAGGCTTTATTAAAGGATCAGTATGTGAACAACATAACTGACCCAACTAGGTTTGACCATGATGCATGCACAGTTTAACAGAGTAAGGTTTCTATGGGGTTTTAAACCGGTACCCTTGAGAGGACAACACAAGGGGGAAAGGCACGGAACCGTCCACTACACCGTTGATCGACTAGTTTTACCGCAAATATGTCTTTTCCGAATTTAGGAGGAGACAATATTAGAAGAGTGCAACCACTCTGTAACGACCCGACCGATTGTTTTGAGCACTAGCGCTCCGTTCAGCAGTCGGAGGCCATGAACAGCTTCATTTCAGGTATTATGACTTGTACGCGTGGTCGGAATTGAATTTCGAGAAGTCCAGAGTTGAATTGGGAAGAGAAGTCTCATTTCGAAAGCTTAAAGTCAAAAGAATGAACTAGGATTGGATTTTTGAGTAAACAACCTCGGAATTGGGATCCGAAGGTTCTAGCAGGTTCGTATGATGATTTCAGACTTGGGCGTATGCCCGGAGTGGGTTTTGGATTACCCTGGAGCGTTTTGGCACCTATTGTGGAAGTTAGCATTTTAGAAGAAATTCCATAAGTTTGGTTTGAAGTGCATTTCGGTATTATCAATGTCCGTTTAGAATTCTGAGACTCTGAATAGTTCCATATAGTGATTCTGGAGTTGGGGGCGCGATCGGAGGTCCGTAGACCATTTTGAAGCCATTTGGCTAAAGATAGAAACTTGAAGGTTTTTGGAATGTTGGACCGGGGGGTTGACTTTTTGATATCGGGGTCGAAATCAAATTTCGTAAGTTGGAGTAGGTCCATAATGTCAAATATGACTTGTGTGCAAAATTTGAAGTCAAACGGACATGATTTGATAGGTTTAAACGTCGGAAAAAGAAGTTCGAAATTTTAAAGTTCATAAACTTGATTTTGGGGTATAATTCGTGATTTTAGCGTTGTTTGATGTGATTTGAAGTCTCGAGCAAGTCCAAAATGTTTTTTAGGATTGGTTTGTATGCTTGGTTGGGATCCCGGGGGCCTCGGGTGGATTCCGGATGATTAACGGATCGATTTTTGCCTTGAGAGGGTGGCTGGTTGCTGGTATTAGTGCAGCAGGGATTTACTCTATGCGATCGCAATAGAGGGGATGCGATCGCATAGAGCAAATGTTGAGGGGCTGGAATATGGCCTATGCGATCGCAATAGGCATGATGCGATCGCGGAAGAGGAGTTCTGTGGCCTATGCGATCGCATGGTATTGGTATGCGAACGCATTGAAGAATTTTGGGAGGCAGCCAAGTTGCTCTATGTAATCGCAGGGCTTTGTATGCGATCGCATAGAAGGTTTGCTGGGCAGTGTTGTTTTAAAATCAGATTTTGGCTCATTCCATTTCATTTTTCTTCCATGGGAGCGATTTTTGGAGCAACTTTTGAGCATCATTTTCGTCATCAAGCATGGGATAAGTAATTTCTACAGGTTTTGTGTTAAATACAAGTTTATACATGTAATTAATCATGGAAATTAGAGTAAATATTGAGGTTTTGGTTGAAAACCTAGAAAATGGTAATCTTGAATTTTAGCCACGATTTTGAGCATAGAATTAGGAGAAAATTATATATTTGAGTTTCTAAGGTCATGAGTAACCTTTATCTTCAAGAAAATAAGGATTCCGGGCATGTGGGCCCGAGGGTATTTTGTTCATTTAACTAAACGAAGTTGGGAATTCGTATAATCTGAATTGCTAAAAAGTATTTGAGTATATTCTCATTAGTTTATTGTTAAATTGGCTAGTTTGGGTGCATTGTGCGTTGGTTCAAGCCTTCGGAAGGATGTAGAATGCCGATTTCGAGTCTTCGGAGCGAGGTGAGTCTCCTTTCTAATTCTGTGAGAGGGAAATTACCCCATAGGTGAAGTAAATGATTATGTGCTCCTATTTGTGGGGGCTACGTACGCACGAGGTGACGAGAGTCCGTGCGTAGCTACTATTATGCCATTGTCAGGGTAGTTAGGACCCATCATCATGCTATACTTGAATTAAATTATGAACCCATCGATGACTTGAATTGTTTAAACCACCTTCGATTAGTAAATAAATTTAAAAGAGATTAAACATCATTCCTGAATTGTTGAACAGAGAATTTACTAATCTGGATAACTATTCCTCGATGAAATTCTAATTGGCTATCAGTACATGTAAATGATGTGCACCGCGTCGCATGGATGATTCGCGAGCGGGGTAATGGATCACATTAAATTAATAATTGGATTTTCTAAAAGACTTAAGCTTCGTTTTCTCAAATTAATAAAGAGAATTGACCTTTCCTGGATATTTGCTCCACGTTGACTTCCTGACTGTTTATCTGTCTGTGTGTGTTTATTTTTGAACGGGCCGAACGCCTCGGCAGATTAAAAGATGCATCTATAGGCGCGTCGTCGACCCTCGTCAAGTGCACATTTATTTCTGTTGGATCGGGCCGTCGCCTCGGTATGATTTGCGCATGCCTGTGTTGATGCCTGAACTTAATTAAGTTATTATTGCCCTTTTGTGGCTTAAACATATTTGGATTATGTTTTAAAGAGAATTCGGGAAATTTTCCTATGAAAGAACTACGTGTTTATTTGTTCCCTCTATTTGATTAGAATCATGTCTATAAAGAATAAATCCACGGATTAGTATGTGAAATGAGGATAAATGATCATTGGACCATTAGAGTGTGTCAAAGTTGACCATCTCGTCTCTACCCCTTCGGGATTAGGCGGGACACTCACTGAGTACACGTTGATTACGTACTCATACTACACTTCTGTGCATTTTTGTTGCACAGGTTCATGATATATTAGCGGCCTACTGGGCGCAGCAGCATGGACGATTCAGGGACTAGGTGAGCTGCAAATTGCGAGGCGACCTACAGCCAGTGTAGTTCCTTTCTGTACTTTGATTACTTATTTCCTGTCTACTGTATTCCAGCCAGAGGTTGTATTTTATTTCATTATCAGTAGTCGCTCGTGCACTTGTGACACCGTGTTCTGGGATGGTTTTCGATAGGTTTGATTTAATTGTTATTGTTAATTTGAATTGAAGCAAAACCCTTTTTATTTATGAAAATGGAAGGAAATTTCTGGAATTTGATGCATTTAAAAAGGATTTTTAAATCGGTAATCTAATTGGCTGGCCTGACAGCGGTGTCCGCCGCCACCACGACCCTTAGTGGATTTTGGGTCGTGACAACATGGTATCAGAGCACTAGATTCCTGTCGGTCTCACGAGTCATGAGCAAGTCTAGTAGAGTCTCGCGGATCGGTACGGAGACGTCTGTACTTATCCTCGAGAGGCTGCAGGACTGTTAGGAGTACTTCCCTTCTTGATTTCCTTATCGTGCGGTTAGATTCCTTTGAGGCTTATACCTCTGATTCCTTTCCACTCAGTCTTACGCGGCGCAAACGCTGGTTATAAATCGAGATTTGAAGGAATGTAATGGCACTACGAGTGCGGTGCGGGATGATTTACCCGGTATAGTTAATTGGACTATTATAGTCTTATTTCGGGGGGATATTCCATTGTTTTAACTCCGTAGCAGAACTTCTGAGAGCCTTGAGGCTAGGCACATTTGCCATGATGCTTATGAGCGATATTTCTGCAGGGTTGTTGTGAAGGTAAGATGTTTGCCCACGTTTCGGGGCAATGAATGAATCGAAGAGAGGTTTACTCAGTGTGTAATCAGAGGGATTCAATATTTTATTCCCTGCAAGGGAAAGTCAATCGAACCAAGAATGGTCAGATGTGGACTAGTGGAAGTAATGAAGCGTGGTATTTGCAAGCGTGAAGGAGTTCTCTCCTCTATTAGGGTGTTGTTGTCCTAATCGAACGTATTAAGTTTGTCGGTGTTATGATCTTTTATGATCAGCCCTTGAGGCAAGATATTGTGAAGTGGCATTGGAAATGCAGCTATCGGATATCGCGGGATGCGGTGGTTCCGGACTGAATCAGTATTGTAAATGTTGGTGGTTTGATGAAGACGACCTTCGAAGAGGTTTGGGATTAATAGCAAATTGTGGATGCAAGTTCTATGAAGATAAATTTTATTAAGGCAACAACTGGGCAGCAACAGATGAGAAAGGATATGTGGGAAGTGCCAGGCGATGTTTAAAATTTCTAAAGGCCAAGTATGAGCAGCAAGGTCGAGTGACCGATTAAGGAGATGAGTCCCGCCAAAGTGGGCTTGGTAATGAGAAAACTATGCACCTTAACGGAGTTTGGAACGGCTTGGGAATATTGGTGCTTGGTTATTAATGCTTTCAGATCTAATTTGAAGTGGGGATTTCAGCGACGGGAAATGGAAGTCGGTAGAATAACTCGAAGCATAGTGTCGTTATGCGGCAGGAGATTATGTATGACGTACATGAGCTGCTTGAAGTGAAGAAAGGCGTAGCACGACTGTGAAGCGAAAGGATGTTGTCGCACATTTAATGGATGTCCACGAGGGGTGAATGGACTCGTACAGCTGAACAGTGAGCTCGAACTCAGGATGGGTTATTGATGTCGTAGTAATGGTACCCAATGCAGCAGCATTGGAAGATGTCGGGGAGTAATTTCGACAAGTGGGGCATTCCGGTGAGCAGGGTAGCAGTCGCGTGGTTGGCGAGGCTCCTGCGAAGAGTTCTACTGGATATGCGACAAGGGGAATTGTTGTGTGAATGATGTTAATGATTTGGAGAATCCAATTGGGTTTCTACGGTAAGATATCGAGAATGCCAGCGATTGTTAGTGCGGAGGTGGATGATGAATCAGAATATGAGAAATGGGGATTTACATGAAAATTCTGAGAATTTGCAGCGGATAGTTGCACAAGGTTTGGTCAACAAGAGATTAAGAATAATGGTGAACTCAAGAGTTCTGTAGTAATGGCTTTAAGCTAAGTGGGAGAGTCCCACCGCTTATGATTTGGACTTCATGGTTAGCTACTTGCGAAGTTCCTTGTTAATAGCATACTGAGGGAGTTTCTCAGCTCCGAAAAGCTACCATAAGTAGTAAAGATGTTCTATGGTTGGCCTTATGGCCTCATGTTCGAACTCGGGAAATGATTCAGGATGTGTGCCTTGTATGGAAACAGGTTTTAAAGGGAGTAATTCTGCTAGGTGCCTCATCGAGAGGGTACTCCTGTGTTATGAGATTTATGTAGCCGATTATATTCGGGACAAAGTCAGAGCGGATGGCTCTCAGTAACGGTCTTAGTGAATTCAAGAGGTAAAGTGTGGTGCCTAATAATGTCAAGTTTATAGGCATAATTGAGGATCAAGCTTGGAAAGCAGTTTGTGAGAAGTGGCACAGAATGTTTCGTGATGGTTGGCTTGTTATGTAGAAATTGGGAAGTACGAAATGGCTCTTAGGGGTTGAGACTGCATGGTGTCGTAGTTCAAGGTCACTCGGGATGAGTGTAGATGGAGCGAGTTATGTTTTGAAGAGAATTGGTACTATTTCCAAAGCACTCAAGGATAAATTGAAGGAAATGGGTTGATTAGCAATAATTGAATTTGGCATGTTGGGATCTGTGATTAGTTTATTCAGTGTGATCAGGTTGTGTGTATGATTTGTGACAGTACATATCAGGCTTGTCAGCTGTCGCAATTGATGTTATTTAGAAGCCTTCTATTTCTAAGGCTCGTCGTGTAAAAACCGATCCCCGAAAGGGTTATGGTGGCTTGGACCACTACTTGCAGATCCTACGGTTATGAGAAGTTACCTAGGTGTTGTTATGATTATCCTTAAGTGAGTTAAATGAAAAGTTTTATATGATGAAGTGTTGGTTTATCAGTGGGTCCAGGGTTGTGATGGAAATTGTGTCTATCGTATATCGGCACGTTGGGTGCAGTGAGAGGTATGGAATTTGAAGTGAAGATCAAGGTTATAGCTTGGTAATGACTATGATGTCACAGGCTCGGATGAGCGAGGAAATGGTCGAATGATTAGAGTAAATAGGTATTGGCTTCAGAGTCACCGAAGATCGATGTTTTGCTAAAAGGCTTTGTATCCTAGTTGGGGATTTTTGATCGCTTTTCAGCGTTGGTGCGACCGATGGTTGGAATGGGCAGACTCGATTTTTATTTCAGAAGATTGTGGGAGCATGTCCCACGAGAAGATTGTGTAAGTGTGTCATGTAGTCACCTGATTGACTAAAGATTTAAGCAAGTATGAGGATTGTGGCAATAATATTTATTGAGAATCTATGCCTGGAGGGCACTTTGTTATTGGGTTATGAACTGGGGAGGTTGCTCCAGTTATGATGGTTGTTCTTATGTGTCATGAGGAAAAGAGAGTTACTATGAACCTTTGAAAGGTTATTCGCCAAGTTGGTGCAATCAGAGATAGGCTTGAAATCGATGTATTGATGTATATATGTGAACAGGGCTTTATATCAGGCCAGTTGTGTTCGTTTCAGCGAGCATTCCCTATAGAGGAACAATCGGGGTGTTATTTTGTCATCAGCTATTCCAGGTAATAATGTATTGCGCCGTATGAGTCATGAGACGGCTTGAGAAAACTGCTTACGTGTTGAGAATCCGCGTAGAAATGATGTGTTATGAGCAAGATGGCTTTGAGATTTATGTTGTATATCGCACCTCATTTGTGCTTGAATTTTGTAGCCTATAGCGCTATGTGTTTCCTCAGGGATGGTATTAAGCACTTAACATGCTTGCGATCAAAATTCGATGTTTTGTTGTAATGAGCAGCTTTAGCTCAAAGTGCAATCTCCTTTTGTGAGATCTATTTATGGATCGGGTGGCACGCCGCCATGGGCATGTTATTTGGATCGGATTGCATGCCGCAACAGTGTGATGTCGAGTCTAGTTCTCTATGGGCTATTCTTTTATGTGTTTCGCTTCCTATCTTTCTAGGAAAAATCCGTATTAGTGCGGGGTTTAGATAATTCCTTCCAGAATTCGATTTCCTATTTGTGTTGTTCTCGGATTGGTGGCCTATTGGCGCATGGTAGCATCAGATGAGATTTTAGTGATTTATGGGGTGGCTTATTGACTGAGCAGTTGTATCGGATGAGACGAGATCCCTTGATCCAGGATTCTATGCAATCCAGATATATGAGGTATATTATGGAGATAAGACCATTATTGGGTTCAGAATAAGGTTAAGGCCTTGTCTGGATGTAGGCCTAATGATTTGTTGACTCGGCGATTGATTATGAATGTCGGTACATCTCGTCCGTCGTGGCGGTATGGTAAAGGTTAGAGTAAGACCTGTATATGTCATGGGGTGCAATGGGAGCATCGGATCAGTAGAATTTTGGGTAATTTAATAAGAGAATATTATTGTGGTCCTGTGGATTTAGTGTTGCAAAGTAAGAATTCAACAAAGTTATGCTATTGTATTTGAGTACAGCGTGAGGTGATTGATATGGTGATCGTATGTTGGAATTAGGCCTGGCATAGAATTCCAGATGTTGGAATTGGGCTCTAAGGCTTAATTGCATGAATAAAGGGAACATTTTCAGAATTTATCGAGCTTATGTGCTCAGCTAAGTCTTGGTAGCATGGGAAGGTGCGTGAGGTGTTAAACAGTAATTTCAGACTAATCCAGTACAGTTCTCAGCACGTTCGAGGATGAACGTATGTTTAAGTGGGAGAGAATGTAACGACCCGACGGTCATTTTGAGCACTAGCGCTCTGTTCAGCAGTCGGAGGCCATGAGCAGCTTCATTTCAGGTATTATGACTTGTACGCATGGTCGGAATTGAATTTCGAGAAGTCCAGAGTTGAATTGGGAAGAGAAGTCTCATTTCGGAAGCTTAAAGTCAAAAGAATGAACTAGGATTGGATTTTTGAGTAAACCACCTCGGAATTGGGATCCGAAGGTTCCAGCAGGTTCGTATAATGATTTTGCACTTGGGAGTATTCCCGGAGTGGGTTTTGGATAACCCTAGAGCGTTTTGGCGCCTATTGTGGAAGTTAGCATTTTAGAAGAAATTCCATAAGTTTTGTTTGAAGTGCATTTCGGTGTTATCAATGTCCGTTTANAAAGATAGAAACTTGAAGGTTTTTGGAAAGTTTGACCGGGGGGTTGACTTTTTGATATCGGGGTCGGAATCAAATTCCGGAAGTTGGAGTAGGTCCGTAATGTCTAATATGACTTGTGTGCAAAATTTGAGGTCAAACGGACGTGATTTGATAGGTTTAAACGTCGCAAAAAGAAGTTTGAAATTTTAAAGTTCATAAACTTGAATTTGGGGTGTAATTCGTGATTTTGGCGTTGTTTGATGTGATTTGAAGCCTCGAGCATGTCCGGAATGTGTTTTGGGATTGGTTGGTATGTTTGGTTGGGATCCCGGGGTCCTCGGGTGGATTCCGGATGGTTGACAGATCGATTTTTGCCTTGAGAGGGTGGCTGGTTGCTGTTATTAGTGCAGCAGGGATTTACTCTATGCGATCGCAATAGAGGGGATGCGATCGCATAGAGCAAATGTTGAGGGGCAGGAATTTGGCCTATGCGATCGCAATAGGCATGATGCGATCGCGGAAGAGGAGTTCTGTGGCCTATGCGATCGCATGACGCATTGAAGAATTTTGGGAGGCAGCCAAGTTGCTCTATGCGATCGCAGGGCTTTGTATGCGATCGCATAGAATGTTTGCTCGGCAGTGTTGTTTTAAAATCCGATTTTGGCTCATTCCATTTCATTTTTCTTCCATGGGAGCGATTTTTGGAGCAACTTTTGAGCATCATTTTCGTCATCAAGCATGGGGTAAGTAATTTCTACTGGTTTTGTGTTAAATACAAGTTTATACATGGAATTAATCATGGAAATTAGAGCAAATATTGAGGTTTTGGTTGAAACCCTAGAAAATGGTAATCTTGAATTTTAGCCACTATTTTGAGCGTGGAATTAGGAGAAAATTATATATTTGAGTTCCTAAGGTCATGAGTAACTTTTATCTTCGAGAAAATAAGGATTCCGGGCATGCGGGGCCCGAGGGCATTTTGGTCATTTTACTAAACGAAATTGGGAATTCGTATAATCTGAATTGCTAATAAGTATTTGAGTATATTCTCATTAGTTTATCGTAAAATTGGCTAGTTTGGGTGCATTGTGCGTTGGTTCAAGCCTTCGGAAGGATGTAGAATGCCGATTTTGAGTCTTCGGAGCGACGTGAGTCTCCTTTCTAATTTTGTGAGGGGGAAATTACCCCATAGGTGAAGTAAATAATTATGTGCTCCTATTTGTGGGGGCTACGTACACACGAGGTGACGAGAGTCCGTGCGTAGCTACTATTATGCTATTGTCTGGGTAGTTAGGACCCATCAGCATGCTATACTTGAATTAAATTGTGAACCCATCGATGACTTGAATTGTGTAAACCACCTTTTATTAGTAAACAAATTTAAAAGAGATTAAACATCATTCCTGAATTGTTGAACAGAGAATTTGCTTATCTGGATAATTATTCCTCGATAAAATTCTAATTGGCTAGCTTAACATGTATATGATGTGTACCGCGTCACATGGATGATTCGCGAGCGGGGTATAGATCACATTAAATTAATAATTGGATTTTCTAAAAGACTTAAGCTTCGTTTTCTCAAATTAATAAGGAGAATTGACTTTTCCTGGATATTTTCTCCACGTTGACTTCCTGACTGTTTATCTGTCTGTGTGTGTTTATTTTGGAACGGGCCGAACGCCTCGGCAGATTAATAGATGCATCTATAGGCGCGCCGTCGACCCTCGGCAAGTGCACATTTATTTCTGTTGGATCGGGCCGTCGCCTCGGTATGATTTGCGCATGCCTGTGTTGCTGCCTGAACTTAATTAAGTTATTATTGCCCTTTTGTGGCTTAAACATATTTGGATTATGTTTTAAAGAGAATTCGGAAAATTTTCCTATGAAAGAACTACGTGTTTATTTGTTCCCTCTATTTGATTATAATCATGTCTATAAAGAATAAATCCACGGATTAATATGTGAAATGAGGATAAATGATCATTGAACCATTAGAGTGTTTCAATTTTGACGATCTCGTCTCCATCCCTTCGGGATTAGGCGGGACACTCACTTAGTACACGTTGATTACGTACTCATACTGCACTTCTGTGCATTTTTGTTGCACAGGTTCATGATATATTAGCGGCCTACTGGGCACAGCAGCACGGACGATTCAGGGACTAGGTAAGCTCCAAATTGCGAGGCGACCTGCAGCTAGTATAGTTCATTTCTGTACTTTGATTACTTATTTTCTGTCCACTGTATTCCGGACAGAGGTTGTATTGTATTTCATTATCAGTAGTCGCTCGTGCACTTGTGACACCGGGTTCTGGGATGGTTTTCGAAAGGTTTGATTTAATTGTTATTGTTATTTTTAGTTGAAGCAAAATCCTTTTTATTTGTGAAAATGGAAGGAAATTTCTGGAATTTCATGTATTTAAAAAGGATTTTTAAATCGGTAATCTAATTATCTGGCCTGACAGCGGTGTCCGACGCCACCACGACCCTTAGTGGATTTTTGGTTGTGACACACTCATTATAAGCGTTGCTATGGGATTTGTTTGGCACGAGTGGAATATGATGTTGAGCATGATTATGAAATAATTAAAGGCATGTTTTCATGTATTTGCACGTTAAGAAAGCGCTAAATACAACAGCTTTATAATTTAAAGCAGCAATAAAGAAGGAAAAAGGAAACAAGTCAGTTTTGCAATGGAAATTGAATTCATAAAGAAATAAACAAATAATTGTACGTAAAGCAGCATAAATTCACAATAATAGTCTGAAATGGTAAAATCCTAGAAAATCTCCAACAGAGTCGCCATGTTGTCACGCCCCCTTTTCCTTCCGCGAAAATCGGGTTTTTGACATATGGTTGGGACAATTCTTTCCTTTTGGGAAAGGGGTTTTTGCAATTTTGAAGAGTCACCGCCTAATGATTAGAGTGAATTAGGACACCAAAAGGGTTTTGATTTGAGAAACCAGAGATAGGGTAAGGGCTTGAAATTATTCCAATTGGAAGGTGTTAGGCACCCCTCCAAATCCACTAGTGTGGTTCCCGGCCAGACAATTATTCAGAATTTGGATACAATCAACATGTAAGCAAACAAGGCTCAAATAAGAGGGGGTTTAAACACATAAAGGTTTGAAAATAGACAGGCTTGAAAGAGTAATTAGAAAAGCTAATTTTTTAAACAAAGAGTTAAAATGCTGAAAAGAAACAATGGATAACGAAAAGAGGTCCTAGGTTTATTAAAAATACGGACCACCCCACACAATGTTCGGTAATTACTCCTCAATGAGGGGCTACACATGACATTATCGCATGGTCATCATATCCATATCTACCTTTCCCACCCCGTTAAGGTATTAAAGTGCGGAATGGTCTCGATTACTTATTGCATGCTATTTCCCGTCCCAATCCTATCAGTCCCGGAGGCACTTAGGACTACTAATCCTAAAAAGGGAGGAATATTGGGCTTATTTGAGGTTTGAAAAGGTTAAAAATCTAAGGCGACCTATAAAACACATATTGCACATTTTTAGGGGAAGCATATAAACCAACAGAGGCTCAATCACACCTCTGAAATCAGTCAAAAATTGAAAGTGATTTTAGAGTGGAAGTTCAGCATATATAAAGGGTACACAAGTATTAGGCATGCGAGGCTGAATTTAGGACAAAAAAAAAGCGTCATGCAATCACAAAAAATCAATAAGTAGTGAACTATAGGAACATGTCATAGTGACCAAGAAGAGGGAGAGTATAAAATAGCATGCAGAAGGTCTAGTAGAAAGACCTTAGAAGAGTTTGGCAGGAAATCAGAATAATATATAAAGAAACAAAGGTTGAAACAAAGATTTCGAAACTCAGTCGAGCAGTAGATGAAACAATCTTCAGAAACTCGAATATGTCCAAAGAAGTTAGGGTTTTGAAATCAAACAATTTCAAATATAAAGAACAAGCAAATCAGATAGTGAATAGTCTCAATACTAGAATGAAACTCCAAATTTTAGGGTTTCTCCATCAATCGAGTGTAGACATGAAAGGACAAGTAATTAGCACAAAAAAAAATACTAATGGCATAAGTTTAGAAATCTCAGAAAGAAACTAAGACTTTTAACATGCATTTTCTAGTAGAAGAACAATCATAAGAAACACAGTAGAAGAACACATAAAGGAACATAATAGAAGAACACATAAAGGAACATGAAAGAAGAACACGAAAAGAAACACAATAAAAGAAACACCATAAGAAATACAGTAGAAGAAACACATAAGAAATACAGTAAAAGACACACATGAGAAACACAGTAGAAGATGCTAAAGATCAGAGTAACTTTAAAGGATAACTTAAAGAAACCCAAAATCGAAAAAAATGAAGGCTGTGAAGGTATAGTTTTGAAAGAACTTTGAGAAAAAAAAGTTTAAAAGCTTAGAGAAAACACAGATATACATCGGATCTAAAAGAATCGGAAAAACCTCCAAGGGTTAGGGTTTCAAAAGAATCTAGTTGGTGAGAAAGGCTTGGAAAGTCATTGATCTGAGCCGGAGAAGTCGAGATCAGGCTCGAATGGCCATGGCTAGCCGGAGCAAGGTCGTAGACGGCCATAGAACTCGAATCAAACGAATTCTGGGCCAAGCTTCATCATGGTCAATCCTTGAAATCGCAGTAACCAGGCGTGTAGGAATTATATGAGGCCGGTATAGGACTTTCATGGCCTTGGAAGACATAGATTCCGGTGGTTTTAGGGTGGAAGTGCAGGGAGGCATCTAGGGTTTGAGAAGCTTTGAGAGAGAATCGAGAGAAAGGGGGTTCAAAGGCGGTTGGGGATGCAAACTGACTAGGGTTTGCGGGTAAGGGGAAATTAAAAAAGGAAAGATTAAAAGGTGTCCGTTGATCATTTTGATCAACGACCTAGATTAAATGGGAAAATCAAGCGGGTTGTTTAAACCGGTAGATTAGGTAATGGGTTGGGTAATTGGGTCTCAGAATTGGGTCTAATTAGGTGTCCAAATCCGGCTAAAATTGAAATGCAAATGGGCTATCATTTAAATAGCTAATTTTCCCTCATTTATTTTATAAAAAATAGTAAATTAATTTCTGAAAGCCAATTAAAGGTACTAAAATGATTAATAATACATAATTATTAAATTAAAAATATTGGAGTCAATTTTATAATTATGAACACAATTAAATCTTAAAATAGGCTAATATTGCAATTATATACAATTTAGCTTAAAAATACTAAAATAAATTTATAAAATATGGGAAAATTAGGTTAGCTATATTTTAATATAAATATGAGAATCCAATAAATGAATCACCAAAATAATAATTTTGGGAATTATTATTCATTATTTTTTATGAATAAAAATAGGGGAATAAATTGGTTTTAAAATCTTTAAAAACTAAGAAAAAATAATAAAATATTTGGACATGCTTATATATGCATACCTATGCTATTTTGAAAGTATTTCCAATATTAAAAAAATACAAGGAAAATTTGGGTATCAACACCCTTGCCTCTTACTGATGACCTATTTAATCAGTCACAAGGTGTCGAGTGAAGGGATCAAGGTGGATCCAAAGAAAGTGGAAGTGGTGCAGAGTTAGCCTAGACCATCCTCAAATACAGAGAGTTTGGGGAGTATAGCTTAGTAAAGACTTCTCCCCAAGTCGTGCTTGCATTTTTATCTACCAGCAGCGAAGAGGCCTATGACGTTGGATGTTCAGGCCTTAGCCAGCCAGTTTGTGAGATTGGATATTTCTAAGCCAAGTCAAGTATTGGCTTGTGTGGTCTCCCGGTCTTCTCTTTATGATCGTATCGGGGAGCGTCAGTATGATGACCCCTATCTGCTTGTCCTTAAGAACACGGTCCAGGAATGTGATGCTAAGGAAGTTACTATTGGGGATGATTGTGCTTTAATGATGCAGGGCAAGCTATGTGTGCCTAATGTGGGTGGTTTGCATTAGTTTATTTTTCGGGAGGCTCACAGATCGCGGTACTCTATTTATCCTTATGTCGCGAAGATGTATCAGGACTTGAGGCACCATTACTGGTGGAGGAGGATGAAGAAAGATATAGTGGGGTATGTTGCTCAATGGCAAACTGCCAGCAGGTGAAGTATGAGCATCAGTGACTGGGTGGGTTGCTTCAAAAGTTAGAGATTCCGGAGCAGAAATGGGAGCAGATCACAATGGATTTCATTGTTGCACTCACACAGACTCATCGGAAGATTGATACAGTTTAGGTGATGTTGATACCCAGTTCTTCCCTACGTATTTTAAAATATGCATAAAAGCCTTCAAAAAAAGCATATATAGGTATATATAAGCATGTACAAGGCTTTCATTATTTTTGCCATAATTTTAAGGGCTTAAATCTATTTATCTTCTCCCTTTTTATCCATAAAATCCCCAATAATTATTTCCAAAATTTTTGTTTTGATAATTCATTTATAATATTTCTATATTTATGCCAAAATATGGCTAATTTAAATTTTTATGTGTTTCGACAATTACATTTAGTATTTTTAAAGCTAAATTGCATATAATTGCAATGTTAGACCATTTTAAGATATAATTGTGTTTATATGCATAAAGTTGGATCTGTATTTTTAAATTGTTAATTATGCATTTTAAATCATTTTGGTACCTTAAATTATTTTTCAGGTATTACTTATTATTTACTAAAATTAAAATAGGAAAAAACTAGCTATTCAAATTATAGCCATAATCGACTTTCAATTGTAGCCAAAATCGGACCAATTACTAGCCCAATCTCCTAATCAATTAACCCGACCCAGGCCTTAACTATTCCTACCCGACCAATAAATCCTAGTCATTCAACGGCCCTTGTTCCCCCTTTCCTTTTTAATTTCTAAACGACCCCAGCCCTAAGTCATTTTTCTAAAGGTGCCGCCTTCAGATGCTCTCATCTTCTCCTCTCTCAAACCTATCCCTAACACTCCGTCAATCCCCTCCTTCTACGGCCATCTCCAGCAACCTCCTTTCAACCCCAAGCCTCCAATGGGTCTCTCATCACCGTGCTCCTCATCTCTAAGGCATTCAAGGGTATTGGGCCATGTCGATTTGGACCTAGGGTTTCTGATCCTGTTGTTCGAAGTTTCTCTGGTGTAATTTTGGGAAAATCACACCATGTGTGTTATGATTTGTGATGTTACAACATGTTCTTTCGATTTATACTTAGGTTTCCTGTTGAAACCCTAGCTCTCTTCTAGATCTCTCTGATCTGTGTTATTTTCATGCTTTACGTCCGTTTCCTTCTATGATTTTCTTATTCTCGAGCTTTCTTCTGAAATATCCTCTATTCTAGACCGTTTTTACTTTCTTTGAAAACTAGGGTTTTCTCGGAGTTCTTTCTATACCTATTTCAACCGATTTCGTCATGACTAAACCTTTTTCCCTTGTATATTTTGACCGATTCCATGTTCCTAGTTCTTTTTAACTCGACTCTTTTAAAAGCCCTAATTTTTAAAGATTTTCTCTACTTGTTTCTGTGTGTTAGCATGATTTTCTTTACTTGTTTCTGTGTGTCAGCATGATTTTCTTTAATTGTTTTTGTTATGTTAGCATTATTTCTTACTCTATTTCAGTGTGTGAGCATGATTTTCTTCACTTTGGTTGTTGCGCCCCCTTTTTCTCGTGAAATCAGGTTTATGACATTTGGAGGGACAACTCATTCCTTTTGAGAATTGGTTTTGCATTTGACGATTCGCCACCTAATGATTAGGGTGCATTAGTAAACAAAAAGAGTTGATTTGAATAACTAGAGATAGGGTAAGGGCTTGAAATTATTCTAAGGGGAAGGTGTTAGGCACCTCTCATAATCCACTAGTGTGGCTCCCGACAAGAAAATTATTGTGAATTGAGGTGCATTTAAAATATAGGCAGATAAGGCTCAAATATGAGGGGATTTCAACACATAATGGTTTGAAAGTAAATAAAGTTTGAAATAACAATTAGAAAAGCCATTTAAATAAGGATTTAAAATGCTGAAAGAAAAGAAATGAAGAATAAAGGAAGGGGGTCCAAGGTTTATTAAAAATATGGATAATCCCACACAATGTCCGGTAATCGCTTCTCAATGAGGGGTTACACGTGACATTATTGCGTGGTCATCATATCCATATCTACCCATTCCACCCCGTTAAGGTATTTAAAGCGCGGATCGGTCTCGATTACTTATTGCATACTATTACCTGTCCCACTCCTATCAGTCCCGGAGGCACTTAGGACTACTAATCCTATAAAGGGGGGATATTAGTCTTATTTGAAGTTTCGAAGGTAAAACACTAATGCTATATACAAAACACATATTACACATTTTGGTGAAATGCATATAAACAAACAAAGGCTCACATATACCTCCCTAAACACAGAAAGCATAAAATTAGCATAACTTGCACATACTTTTTAGGTCTTATTAAAAATATCAAAGACGAGGGAATTTGAATATTGAGGCAGTTTGGTTTATTACATAACTCAGATAAAAAGTCTGAATCAGGTTTGCCTACTGGTTGTAATGATTAATAGAAACAAATTTAGTTTACAGTTATTACTCTAATGCTTGCCTAAATGTTTAGATAGAGTCCTATAGGCATGATTTATACTGAGTTTAGAAGATGATGAGATAGTAAGGCTAGAAATGAATTTTTTGAAGTCCTATATGCATATTTGTTAAACTTGTTAAGCGAGGGACTTAGGTTATTAAAAGATATGCAGAATGTACAAAATTAAATAAGTTGGTTACAGGTTCTGCAGGTTATAGCATCTACTATTACTGATTTTATATCTAACATTGACTGTGAATGATATCGAATCAGAATTGTTCGAGGATCCCTATAGGCATGATTTCTATGCGTTACTGATTTTAGACGTGGTATCTAATTTCGGAAACCTTATAGACATGGTATCTAAATGCATAAACTTGTTTTAAACCTTATAGACATGGTATCAAAATGCAGAAACTTGTTTTAAACCTTATAGACATGGTATCTAAGTGTAGTTTGAATTATGCAGAACTAAGATATTTCGATAGGCATGATTTCTAGGTGAAGTTTGAATACGCAGAAGCTAAAACACCCTATAGTCATGATTTCTACCCTTGCATGCATTGTTACCCACCCTTTTTCACTAGCCAGCCCCAATTGTTTATTTTAAATTATTACAAACCAGAATAATAAATTACATCAGAAAAGTACAAAGAAAAGTACAACCAGAGGAATCATGATTCTTGACTTCCTCTCTAAGTTATGAGATAGACCAACTCAAAGACCATTGATCCAAAGCCTTTCTCCAATTTGGAGTGTTTCAGAGTTCCCTAAGATCCTCAATGGGACTGCGGGCAGTGATCACACACAAATTGAATCACCAGAATAGGGACAAGTGCAGTGTGGAAGTGCCAGCCCTCAAGTGTCAAAGTTCAGAGGGAGCTCATAGGTCCCAAGGAAAGGCTCACCAGGGGGGCAGAAATTAAGTCTAAGAGGGAGTGCAAGTTAAGAAACAAAGTTCCGTGGGAATAAAGGAGAGCAATAGAGGTGCTAGGAAACAACCATAAACAAGTTGATAATTTCATACAAAAGGAGTTCAAGGGTTGGGAAATTGCAAAGAGCCTATGTACATAGGCAAGGGTCAGCTTTCGGCATGCACATCAGTAGAAGATGTGGGCATGCCCATAGGCCCTTCAGAACACACAATACTAGAGAATACATAGAGGTTATGATCCCAGAGGAATCAAGTTTGAGTCATGGACAGTAATGCTCAATACTGTCATGCCTCAAACAAAACATCGATATCAAACACATTGGGATAGGGGTTTAGGATACTTAATACATAGATTTTTAATAGGAAAAAAAATTACAGCAAGCTTGAATAAAATAATAAATTAAACGCAAGTAGTAGGAAGACAAGAAGGCAAAAGTATTAAATAAACATATTGTTGTGATGCTGAAATTTTAATAAGAACGTACCAGTTCAAAAAAGCAAAATACAGTAAAGGCAGGAGGATTTTAGAACAGAGCTTTGGCTTTCAGCTAGCGAAATAGGTCACAGTAGAAGTACTAAAGCAGGAGAGAATGTTTTTGAGTGTAAGTGATTTTAAAACTCAGAGTGTTCGTGTGTGTTTGATGAAAGAGCAAGGTACTTATAGCTTGAAAATAGGTGAAAAAATAAGGCAAAAATCATAGTTCAGCAGTAATTATGGAACTATGTGTCAATTAAAATCAAATCGGTATAAGACTTCCTTTAATTAAGTAGTTAAAATTAAACGGTAATGGGCAGAAAATATTTAAGGAAATAAATCAAGTAGAGCATCATGTACAAAATAGACAATTAGGGGTAAGTACATAGGGCTCCAATTAAGGAAACAACCATTGCAGAATAAGTAAAAATACTCAGTTAACCAAATAAGGTAGGAAACACAATAGATTTGCAAAATATGGAGAAAATCTGCTCTCACTAAATCAGGGAGTCAAGGGTTTGGAATTACTGATAAAGGCGAGTCACACGGGTTCCCAAGAATAAGCAAATAAACAAAGTTAAAGACGAGAGAATCAAAAGTCTAAAAGGATGTTTTCAAATCAATCCAAGAAACAGGGAAATCAATAAAACAAGGAAAGAATCAATTACACGAGTGCAATCAGAATTACACAAGGAGGTTTGAAATCAATCCAAATTTGAAGGTCATTTTAAAGGGGAATTTAGCGTATAAAAGAGTGCATAAACATTAGGCATGCGAAGTTGAACTTATGACAAAGAGAAACAACATGCAATAACAATTACAAAGTCCAGTAGACAGTGAAACATGGTAGTCACATAGGTCAACTTAGTAATAGAGAAAAGAGTGTATCAGAAGCATGCAAAAGGGTCAAGTAAAAAGACCTTTCTGAAAAATATAGTCTATTTTCGATGATTGCAAGAAGCCAAATCACATAGAGAAACAGAAGTTGAAACAAAAAGGGTATCAAATCCAGTCGAGCAACATCAAACAGGAGAAATAGATTGAGAAGCTTGAATAAGCCCTAAATAAATTAGGGTTTTGAAACCAATCAAATTCAGGGATGATGAACAAGTAAATCACACAGCAAATAGTCTCAGAACTCGAATGAACCCAAAATTTTAGGGGTTTTTTAACACCGGTCGAGTATAGAGATGGAACATAAATAATCGAACAAATACTAACACGAAAATATATCCAAACCTCAAGAGAAACTAAGACTCTTGACATGCAAACTCCAAGAAAAAGAATGACATAAGGAAACACAGCAGAGCATGTTGAAAATCAGATAAAGCTTCAAAAATAACTTAACTAAAACTAAATCGGAAAAGATAAGGGATTTTAAAGGTAAAGTTTTGAAAGGAACCTTGAGAAAAATATTTAGAAGTTTAGAGCAAACATAGATCTAAATAGATCTAAAATAAATCAGATGAACCTCAAAAGGTTAGGGTTTCAGAAGAACCCTAGATGGTAAGAAAACTTGGAAAATCATCGATCTAAGCAGAACAAGCCAAGAATCAGGCTTGAATAGCCATGGCTAGCAGGAGCAAAGGTTGAAGAAGATCGAAGACAGCCATAGAACTGAGATCAACCAAGTTCTGGACCAGACTTTTCCTTGAAACCATGATAATCGGGCATGTAGAAGCTATAGGAGATAGATACTGGCTTCCAATGGCTTTAGAAGCCATTGGTTTGGGCGGTTTTAGGTGGTAGTCGAGGGTGGCTGCAAAGGTTTGAGAGGGGTTTGAGAGAGATGTGAGAGAGAGAGGGATTCAGAGGCGACTTAATGTGAGAAATGATAGGGTTTAGGGTCGTTTGGGATTAATTATGGAAAAGGGGTTTGGTGGCCGTTGATCATTTTGATCAACGGCCTGGATTGAATGGGTAGGTGGGGCGATTTAACAGGGTTGGGTTTGGGCTGGTTCAGACGGGGATTGTGTCAGGGTAATTGGGTTGAAAATTGGGGTTCAATACTGGCCACAATTGAAACACAATTGGGTTATATTTTAAATATCCACAACTCCCTTAGTTATTTTATAAAAAATAGTAAAGTAATTTTGGGAAATATATTAAAGGTACTAAAATGATTAATAATACATAATTACCAAAAATGATTAATAATACATAATTACCAAACTAAAAATATTGGACCTAATTTTATAGACATAAACGTAATTAAATCTAAAAGAGGCTAATATTGCAATTGTATGCAATATAGTTTTAAAAAATACTAAATAAATTTGTAAAAATATGCAAAAATTTACATTAGCTATATTTTAGCATAAATATGAGAGTCCAATAAATGAATCGCCAAAATGGTAATTTTAGGAATAACTACTGGGTTTTTATGTATAAGATAGGGTAGTAAATTGATTTTAAAAATTAAGGAAAAATAATGGACATACCTATATATGCATACATATACTATTTTGAAGGTATTTTGTATATTAAAAATAATTAGAGAAAAATTGGGTATCAACAGCTGCCCCTCTTTACCCGGGAAGGATGAAAGAATTGTCGGGTAAAGACATGATAGCCAATTTTGACCAAACGAAATAGTTCGAGGAGATTTAGGCAGTGCTTTGGCTTCTGAGCTACCTACATATCCCTGGTCTTACAGGAATCAGGCCATATGTAGTTCAGGACCCGTCAGCGAAATATGTCGATGGTGACTTTCGAAGAACGGACACAATAATTAGGATTGGGTGAATGGTTAAGGTCTGATAGGGCTGCGGGAACTGGAGCAGGACCACTCCTGCCGAGATGGACATTGCTCGCCGGTTTACCTGCAAATAAGCAATACAAGCATATATGATGCGTAAATTTAAACATGATGCAAATTCCCATCTCACCATGAATGTTGTTTTTGGATGGTTAGGATGACGTCCCTCGACCATGATGTCCTGGGCTACGAAGCGTATAATAATAAAGGATTTTCAGGCCATGAAATGATGCTCTCGGGCTATGAGAATGATGCCTCCGAATCATGATGCCTTTGATTAATGGTATGCGAAAGATTAAAGGGATCCTCAAGCCATGTCATGGTATTCTCAGGCTATGCAAATGGTGCCTCTGAACAATAATGCCTTCGGATAGATTGGCGATCTTTCAGCCCATGAGATGCAGTATTTGGCGATCTTTCAGCCCATGAGACGCAATAGGTGGCTATCTTTCAGCCATGCAAATGTAAATAAGGTGGCGATCTTTCAGCCATGCAAACATAGATAAGGTGGTGATGTTCTAAACGTCAATACCAAACAAGAAGGGGTGATATGTGTGGTACCCAGTTTTTTCTTAAAATACTTCTGGAAGGACCTGGTTCTTCTAGGTGTACTAACTACTGCTGTTTGCCGAATAATAATTACAAAAAATAAAGAACACAGAGATTTTTACGTGGAAAACACCTGGCTCAAAAGGTAAAAAAACCACGAGCTACTACTCAATAGGATTTTCCCAAACTTCCACTAAAATCACTGAGTCAAAAACTGCATTTACAAAAACTCTTTTGTAAACCTAAGGTTTAACTCTAATCCCGTTGTAGCAACCAGCCTCTAACTGCTGCGAGAAGTTTAAGTTAAATCTAACTTGAATACTCAAAGTACCTAATACAATTGCTTATATGAAAGCTGGAAAGGCACAACTTTAAAACACCTACTACAATTGAACTAGAATAAAAGAAAGACACATAACACTCTTTATGGAGCTGGTTCCTCAATCTTGTTCATTTAGCTTCAGGTTTGCACACATGAATCACACACGAATTCCTTGCAAAAAGCCTTGCTATTTTGCTCTTAGTTCTCGATTAACTTCTACATTTTTGTGCAACACTTAATGTGAGAACATCCTGCAATTTATAGAGTTAGTAGATGAAGAAATAACTAGAGTTCTGATGCAACTCTTCCTTGGTGGAAGAGTTCTAGTTGATTTCAACTTCTAACTCCTTCCCTATCTTGAATAACGTTCTCTTTGATTAAGGGCTCCTTCTCCTTATCAATTATGCAACCTTTTCGATCAGGAGATATTAAATATACCAAGTTAAGCTTATCTCCTTCACGTGAAACCCGCATGCTTGAATTTGCCCATTTTTGTGCACCTGAGGGATGGACCTGGTTCATCCTGTGTTCTTTTGTCATTCTTCAGAACTAACCTTTACATGGGCTAACAAATTCCCACTTTTTGATGATGACAAACTTGGTGCTTTTCATAAGCTCAGGCCATGTTTCAACTCAGCTCAACATCAACACAATGTTAGAAATATTTTTCCTTTTTATCACTTATCATCAAGGACCAGGTACATTAGGTTATAAATATCATTATCACTGTTCAAAGTGTAAACTTGACTTGTTCAAAGCACAACCTTTTCCCCCTTTTGGCATCATCAAAAAGTTGCATAAAAAATGTGAGATAACCAGATTTCAAAACTTACTCATGGCCACTGGGCTACTTCAAATGCAAACATGGATTAATCATCATAGATCAAACTAAGAATTTCAACCATCAAAGAAATATAAACAAACAATTAGAGCAAAAACAATGAACTTCATTGATGATTGATAAGATTCTACCACAAAGCATAAGAAGAAATAAAAATACTGAAAATATGAGCAAAAGAAACAAAACGTCCCGAACTGGGTCACTGGTTGATCTACACTAGGCTAGGATTTAAGGCTTGGAAGAGGTAGGGTGTCACGCCCCAAAATCCGAGGAGCGCGACCGGCGCTCAACCGAGTAAACCCGACTGAGCAAGCCTGGCAGGTTGCGTGCATACTTCCCAACCCAACTTATAATTAAATAAGGGATGGACTTCATTAAAAATACTTAGTAAGTATATTAACAATTCCATTTCATTTCCATTAGAAGCTTAAATCATAATTATCAAATATTACAAGTTTTGTAAATCATTGCCAAATATCAATATTTCGACCTAAATTTCCAATACCCAACACAACCCATAACCTGTCTACGGAGACTCTAAGTATAACTGAAGAATAACACAGAAATGCCGGCAACAAGGCTCCGGCTATACCTTATACAAATAAATAAATAAAACTCCGGGAAGAATAGCGGCATAAGCCACGCAAGGACCCGAGGGGAAAGGGGCTCACCAATATAGCTGATGAAAAGTGGAGGATGTGCTACTGCCGGTGGACTGAAGTGCCTGCTATAGTTCCACCTACAGTCATAACACGAATGTAGCGCCCCCGGTAAATAGGGACGTCAGTACATTTGAATTGTACTGGTATGTATAACAAACCTTACCCTGAGTAACCTCAATCCATACACAAGTATTGAACAATAGAAGGAAGCAACAATTGAGTACACACAAGGAAGACAATCACGGCAAACAAGTTAACAAACTCTC